>RCSS01000793.1:4332-19086 GCA_004000155.1 Tubulinosema ratisbonensis | reverse complement strand
AAAAAGGTTAATTTACTCTCATCTAAAAATATGATCCCTTTTACGTCTATATTTTTATTTTTAAAACAAACCTAGCAAATTCAAGTCTATTTTAAATATAAACAGCCTTTAATAAAATCTTTCTAATTGATTAAATGCAAATAAATTCTTTTCATTTAAAACTCTTCTAATTGTATTAGGAGCAAGTTAACCCAATTTTCTTTTTCAATGCCTTTGCCTTTTTTCTTAAGGATTCTTTAAGCATTTTTTCGTTTCAGTCCAGAATTTTTAATACAATTACAGGCGAAATTTTTTTATGTCTGCCATTTTCGCACAAGTACTCTAAACTGCATAATTTTTTATATCCTTTTAAAATCTAACCATTGTTGAAATGTGACATCCGATTATTGAAGAAATTTTTATGTTTGAAAATCTAACTTTTTTTATTGTCAAAATTTTAACTTTTTTGGTGTTTGTAAGTTGCATAACAAGAGAGTAGCGTTTTTTTATCTTTAGAAGGTTAATTTGACGGGTTATTATAAGTTTCGATTTCTTTCTAATGAGTTGTGTTTTTTTTACACAAAAATTATAAAGTAATATAAGAAGTTGGACTATATCGGCATAAAGAAATAAAAAAACGTTAATTTAAATCTGAAAAAGACATAAATTTTTTTCCAACTGCATCTTAAAAAAATTTTTTGCAGATCATATAAATAACCTGCCTTTTTACAAGAAGTTGCATTTTTTATTGCACAAACTGTAATTAAGTGACTATTTGCATTAAATTAGATCTTTGAAGTTGTATAATATAAAAGAACAAAGTATAACGAAAGAAAAAAATATCTTATTTTATCAAGGATTTTACAGAGAAGGTTTTAATTGAAAGAGGCTTTTAAAAGTTAATTCTTGCAATTTCGAAGTTTTTCAAAAGTAGAAGTGAAGTTTAATCTTGTTAAATTCAAATAGCAGTGTTCTTCCTTGTTGAAGAACTTATCCCTGGTAGTTAAAAAAGATAAGGATTCTTTGAATAACATTTATTGAAGGTTCTTTCTTCCCTAACGTTTTTATATTGTTCATTATAGGATAAAAATTTTTTATAATTTATACTAAATAAATTACATAAATAATTATTCGTAACAAGCAACAACAAAATAAAGCTTCCTCAAATTGTAAATGTAAACAGGTATGTTAAGAAGTGATAAGAGGGATAGTTTAAATTTAAATGAGAGAATTTTTTAATGTAGTTTAAGAGAATCTCAATCGCAAAAAGAAATTTAAATTATCTAAAAATACATATTTGCAACTTCAAATAAACCATAAACAGTGAATACATGTTTTTAGAAATTAAAGAAGGTTGTTATTTTAGTAGTACTGTATAGTTTTGAATTTACTATAAGTTAAAAAATTTTATTTTATTACCAAACAAACGTGTTTATTAATTATAATTAACAGAACTGCACTTGTGAAGATAACCTTAGTGGTCTAAAAAAACTAGAAAATTAATCTTTTTTACGCAAAGAAATGTTCTTATTTCAACCGATAAACAATTAATGTAAAGTAAAAAAATTGATTGGATGGACGACACTACAAGACAGAAAGTAAAATCACTATTAACAAGATTTTTGTGTACCATTGTATTATTTATTAAAAGTTTTTGCTAAAAAAAATCAAATCACACAAATATTAATAATGAGTTCAAAATTAAACTCGTAAATCTTTTTTAACTAAAGAGTTTAAAAAGAGCTATGAATGAAATGTGTATGAATAAACATAAGATTTTAATTCTTTTAGTTAGAAAGGTTTAATTTCGAAAAAATATGTGACATAAAGATAATTTTAAGTTTAGAAAAATACTTCTTTTTTCGACTAAAGATGGGATGCATGTATTCCTCTATCATTAAATTTATTTTGCTTTTTTATTGTAATGAGTAATTTGATAGAATTATCAATTTCTTATATTATTATACAATACAAAGATCCTATATAAATTATAAACATGATAAAATTTTTTTAAAAAGCGACATGTTTTACTTTTATATCAAAAATTATCTAAATTTTTTTTGTATTAATTAATGAATTTTAATTATGATAAGAAATGTTTCAAAAAAAGTTAAAAAAATATTTTTTCACTCTTAACATGATGGCAATATTATTCAGAAAATCTTGATCATTTTATTCCGATAACAAAATAAAATGGATAAAGAATGCAATTTACTAAAAATTGAAAAATAAATAAGCTTTATGTAATTAAAAAGACTATTTTACTAAAAAATAAAAGATATCATATTAAAAAAAGTTATGCTCGTAAATAAATATTTTACATTATGGAAAGGATCAAAAGGGACTATCTACTGCTACTTTTTTGTTTGTATATTAAAAACGAATTCGTGTTGAAATCTCGGATGTTGATGTCATTTTGATAGAATTTTTTTATGAACACCAAATAGTCATTAAATAAAATAATAATTATTTTTTTTATTTAGATTTGAGTAACATTAATTACTTTTTATACTTAGGAAAATTTACGACATTAAAAAAATTAACAAAATGATATAAGTTTTCACTTTTCTTATCTAAATTCTTTGAAAAATGATCTTATTATATGATTTTTTTAATAGACTTCAATTGTGTAATTCAATAATTTAATATTTTAAACAATATTTATCAAATTTTATTTAATATTTAAATTTAATCAACACATGAGGATATTTTAAGTTTTCTATTATTTTTTTTGTAAAAAAACTAATCAAAAAACGGTAAAAAAAACATTTTTAGACAATAAATCAAGTTCTATTCTTATATAACTCTTTGCCAACATAATTTCAATTTACTTCTATTTAAATTCATCAAAACAATTCAACTAAAATTCATAATATCTATATTGAATTTTTTAAATAATAGCATATATCAATATTTAAAAACTCTGAATTAAGTTTTAAATTTGCGAGATCGACACCATTAATTTACTTTTTTAGGTAAAACAGAAAAATTATTAATAAAATTTTTAACATTTAATTATTCATAAAAAAATATTCTACCCTCAAAAATTATGAATTTTTTAACTCTTACCTGTTTTGTTTTTTTAACCTTTACTTTTGTAAAAAACAGTTATGATTGTAATAATGAACTAGTAGGTTATCATGAAGGTTTAGGCACAACTTTATCAGAGAGACTAGTATATTCTCAACAAGTAACCCAATTTAATCAAAAAGAATCACAAGACCACCAATCATTTATTCCAGCTTACTATCCGTTCTCGATAAATTTAAATAACGATCTAATTCAACATGATAAACAGCAAATCCCATCTTTTGATGAATTAAATGAGACAGTAAATGGTTCAAAACCTCGATTATATCAAAGAAAATCTTCAAGAAATTTGCAGTATTTGACAAATACAACTCCAAAAAAATCTGAATCAACTTATACCACTTCTGAAGATTTGGGTTCTAAAGATACAACTGAAAAAATCTTGTCACAGGATATATGTCATACTTACGTTCATAAGCCTGAATTACACACAGACGATAAAGAAAACGTCGCATTACAAAAAGCATTGTTTAGTCAAGAATTAGAAAAAAATCAAACAACTTTAAATGTTTATGCAGAAGAATTTCTTCCAAGAGGCAGCGCAAATTTAAAATACGATGATAAACCACCTAAAGAATGTAATAAAAACTTTAAAAGAAATCAATCTACTTACTTTCAAAGTGGTTTACAAACTCCAAAAACACAGTTGTTATCACCATCTTATATAATGACTACTATTGATTCGCCTCATATTGCTTCTAATTTAGGTAGAGAAAATTACAAATATTCAACAACAGACGATAAATTTTGTAATCATGGGATAAGTCTTGATTCCCAAGAAACGAGTGATTTGGTAGAGAGAATAGATAAACTTTCCCCACTACGAATTAATCCAAAACAAATTGACTTACATTCTGTTCCAAAAAAGCGTATAAAAAACGGTTGCTTGAAAATTAGTAGTATTTCATCACAATGCGTAAGAAATAAGGCAGAACAACAATCAAATGGGAATAAATCGTCAAAAGAACATTTTAATAAGAATACTAAAAAACAAAATAATATACAACAAGTTAATCCCGATACTGAAATACAAAATCCTATTTATTCTAAGCCATTTTTCAAAGTAAAAGAACCTATAAATTTTTTCTTCAAAATCATCTCCCGTCAACTAAAATATGCTTCAAATGACATCCCGTCCGCAGAAGCTATATTAAATATCATTAGTATAATCGATGATGGTTCATTAGATTTTTTTAACAGGGTTTTATTTATAATTTTATTATCTTATACACAAAAAGGATTTAAAAATTACAGAGATTCTATTACCCAGGAAAAAATTATTGATTTATTAACTAATTGTGATAAAAAGGTTTTATATTCAACTCTTTCTATTAAAAATGCAATGTTAATGTTTAAAGAGTTAAATTTGAGATATTACAGTATTAAAGAAGGATATGATATTTTGGTAAAAAATTTTACACAATTATATTTCAAAAAAAATTTTTCTAATTCTAGAAAACATTTACTTGGATTCAAACGACATTCCTTTTTTTGTTTGAGTTTCATTTTTGATTCAAGAAACTCATTTGATTTAAAATTTTATTAAAAAAATTGTCTGAATTGTTTTCTATAAAAATAATATAAATATGGATAAATAAAGATATCATTTAAAATAAAATTTATTATCACCAAAAAAATAATAATTAGCTACAAAATATTAATGTATTATACATCAAGGATAATAAATACTTAATTGACGAAAAATAAGTCTAGAAATCAACGTTTTATTATTACAAATATTTTGATCTAACAATAAGATATTTTTAAGCACACATCATTTAAATTTACTTGTATTTTCTGACGATTTTTTATAATTACTTTTTTATTTGTTCAAAGTGTTAAAATAGTATTTTCAACACTAAAAACTGAGATAATTAACTTTGAATAAATTTTACTGCGAAATTGTTGTAATAAATAAAAGCAGTACAAATTTAAATTTTAACAATAACAAAAATTACATATAAATAGAGAATCAATCTGTAATATTGTTTTTTTATCCATAAAAATCTAATTTTTAATTCTTTTGATAATATATAAAAAAACTACAAATATAGTTTTTTAAGTGAATTTAAACCATAAAAATTTAATTATATATAGAATTATTTTTTGAAAAATATCTTATAACCTAAAAAAAGAGTTTTTATAATGATTTTTTGTTTTTTTATGTAAGAATATTTTTATAATTTATTTTACCTTTGTTTTGCTAAATAATCATAAAATCTTTAGTTAACTTTTCTGTTATTTATTTCTTTATTTTAAAATTTTCAAGATAACAAGACCAAACTTTTTTTTGTTCAAAAGTCAAGATAAAAACATAAAAACATTCTTACGTTTCTAATTTTTGCATATCTACAAAGAAAAATCTGAAATTTTTTATTATAGTAATACGAATAACGAAAGTCATTTCTAATTTTAAAAAAGCGGATAACGAATTTTTTAAGTCTTAATGAAATTTTACACTTCCGAAATGGTTTTGTTTTTACAATAATAATTAAACTAGTATAAACATCGATATACATCAATATTTTACATAACGCACTTGATTTCTTTTTTATTTGCAGATTTCAAAGCAATATATTAGACGCTCTTTATTGAATTTTTTATATACGAATCTAATTCAATTAATTTTTCAGAATGTTTGAAACTGATTAATAAATTTTATAATATTCTTAAATAAAAAGTATAGCGAAAATATATTCGTATGAATTTTTTATCCCTAGACAACAAAAAAATTAATAAATTTTAAAAAATAAACTTTATAGTTAAGTTTTATAATTATTTTAAAAACAATGATATTTAAACTAGTAATATTTATATAAAAAAATTAAAGATAAATGTACTTTTTATTCAAAACTTTAAATTTAAAAATAAATTTAGGTTTTTGTATTATTTTTTAGATAAAAATTTTAATTTTATAAAGCTTATAACTTACATATTAGCTAATTAAAAATTTCTTTAATTACTTAAACAAGACTTTGATATTTTCCACGTGAATTTCTTCTTTTAAAAACAAAAACGATAGCTGAAAAGAAAAACACTAATAACAAAGTACACCCTCCAAACACATACCAGAAATAAGATTCTTCCTTTACAGTTTTTTGACACCCACAAAAATCGTCAATAGACCAGCTATAAACATAAGAAATTGTATCTGTATCAGTATTATTCAAATTACACAGGTTAAGTAAAAAATAAACTAACATGGGTTGTATTATTTTTTTTGATTAAAATTTTAATTGTTCTTAGAATCTTTTACTGATATATAAATTTTTTTGGTGATTATATTTTTTTAAAAGATTATATCACATGAACAAAATTTTTATAATTAATTCTATTGTCATAATCATAGAAAATAAGAATATATTTTTTAGAAAATATATCTTGAATTGTAAAAAATAATTTATTAAAATAAATTTCAGTATTCGTGTCATTTGAACTTAAAATATTTTTGAGACAAAAATTTATTATATCTGTTTATTTATAAAAAATTTATAGAATACAATTTACTACATTTTATTTTATTTTCAATATATTATAAATACTATTTAATATAAAATCATATTTCATTTTACATTAAAATTTCCTTAAATTGTACTTTGTTTTCATAATAGATATGTTTGAATAAAAATTTTATGTGATTTTACATTTTATTCTAAATTGATCAAAAATTATTTGTCTTTCTGTTTTATTTTAGATCCTTTTTTCAAATTATCTTTTTTAATAATTTTAGAATTCAACTAAACTTAGACTTTAACTAAGTAATTATTTGTATTTTCTAAGTATGTTTAATATAAAAACTATATTATATTTTTTAGCAGTCAAATTTTATTTTTAATTGATCAAATTTTTAAAATATAAATTATTATTTAAATATTAATTTTTATTTTTTGCTTTAAAAAACATAACTAATTTTTTACAATTGCTTTCTGGTTATATTAATACATTATTTAATTTTATTTAAATTAAATATTTTTATAAGTCTTTTTATATTATTTTAAAAATTATTACCTAAATTAATAATAATCAAATTATTAATTTAAATTCTCTATTGATTATTTTAAATCTCTTTATTATTATAAAGTTAAATTCTACATTGTTTTTTTATGTAAAAATAGTTTCTATCTCTTTATTTTAGTTTAATATTTTAATAAAAAAAAGTAAAATTATTTTATTTTTTTAATTTTTAAAAATATTTTCACCCATATATGGCACAACCAAAAAACGTACCAACAAGCATCCAACACATTATACGTATGTTTAACACCAACGTTGATGGAAACAGAAGAGTAGCAGCTGCTTTGACACAAATAAGAGGAATGGGAAAAAGAATCTCAGATGCAATAGTAAAAAGATCAGGTATAGATCCATCCAAAAGAGCAGGTGAACTTTCCCAAGAAGAATTGGATCTTTTAACTGAATGCATAGCCAACCCTAAAAAATTAAACTTACCTGATTGGATGTTTAACAGAAGAAATGATCCTGTGGATGGCACTACTTCTCATTTGGTAGGTACACAGATTGATGCTGTGTTTAGATTACAGTTAGAGAAAGGTAAGAAAATAGGATTGGTGAGAGCTTATAGGCTTATGAATGGATTAAAAGTGAGAGGACAGAAGACTAAGAGTAATGGAAGAGGAGGAAAGACAGTTGGTGTTTCTAGAAAGAAATAATTTAATAAAATTTATGCTAAAAAATATTTATTTTTCTAAAGAAAATATTTTATTTTATGGACATAAACTCAGTAATAAGAGAATTGAGAGTGGACTGGGAAGACCTGTTAACCACAGATTTTGATCCATTACCATATTTAAAAAGATTAGAAAAAGAAGATTCTGAAGATGCCAACAATTTCCGAAACATTTTTTATAAGGTAGAAAAGGTTATGGAACAGATCATTGAGAAGGATTATCAGTTGTTCAATGATTCTATGCTTTTATTCTCTAATTTTTATGAAAAGAACCAGAATAATTTATCTGAGTTAGAAAAAGAAATTTATTTTTGTGATGATATTTTAAAAATTAACACCAAAAAAGATTTAAAAATAGAAGAATTAAAAGAAGTTTTATGGTTTGATGAATACAACAAAAAAATACAAAATTTTAATGATTTATTGATAAACATAGAAAATTCAATTTATAATAAAAATAATGTACACGCAGCTAATTTGCTTAAGGATGCCTTTTGTATTTTTAATGAGTACCACTTTAACAAACTGAAAAATATTAATTTTAAACAGTTAAAAAATAAAAGAAATGAAGTTTTTACACTTTTATACGAAGAAATAGAATTTTTTCTTAAAGGAAATGTAAGTGAATTTAAAGAACAGTGTGACTCATTGATTAATTTAGGAGGTCTTAATTTTTTGGATAAGAATCTTATAAAAAATCTCAATAAAATATTGGTAAGAGAAATTAATGAAATTATTGATAGTTTTAAGGATAGAACAGAATTAACAATTAAGTTAATAATAGAATTTTTAGATTTATTTTTTCAAAGAATTAGTGCTTTGATTTCTTACTGCTTAAATTTTGATGATGAAAAAACTAACTTTACATTTCTTGAGATGGAAATAGAAAGTGACAAAAAAATTATAAAAAATGGATTTACTTCACTGCTCAATAAACTTTTATTCGATAATTGTAAGAAAATAATACAATTGTTCTGTTTTACTGCCACTGACCACGATTATGAATTAGTTTTTGAAATCAATGACATTGTTGACAGAGTTAATTACAATGAATATTTTCCAGAAGAAAAATACATTCATTACAATGAAAAAAGTGAAAGATATAATTTATTTTCTAATTCTTCTACTGAAAATTTGTTTATTTTTTATGATAACATAGACATTCTCAAAAATGAAGAAATAAAGAAATATGTTGTTAAAGAAGTTAAATCAAAGTATTTCAGAAATAAAAATCATAAATTACAAAGAAAAATTATTTTTATTCTTAGTGATAAAAGAGAATTTCAAGTTGATTATTGCACAGGGTATTCCAAATTTTACGAAAAAATAAATTTTAATGACATTTTTTACAGAAAAGAGCTGAACGATAAAAAATTTTTAGAATTTATATTTGAATTGATAAAAAGAAAAGTGACAATTTATTTTTATGACATTTTTAAAGGAAGAGTTTCTTTGTCAAGTGGCAGTGTCACAGACAAAATAATCAAACATGAATTTGAGAATATTGAATTTCTTTCAAAAAATCGAATAAAGAATATTATAGGTGTAATTAACACATTAAATGAATTAGAAAAGATCAAACAGGATAACAAAATTGAAGAAATTACTCAGCTTAACATGTCTACCACCTTATCTACAGATGTAGAGACTGATAGTACCAAAACAAAGAGTAATGATATAATAGAAGGTAAACAAAGTTTCTCAGATTTAATCAAATTAATAATCTTAACTTACAAAAATGAATACGTACTTGAATTTATGTTTTATTTTAACACATTTTACAAAAACAGAAGTAAATTTCAAGAATTTATCACAAATTTAAAACATTTATTTNTAAAATATGAAAATNTTTACCAGGTAAGTGANTTTTTATTTANTAACCTTAACTTTTATATCAAAAACATGTTAAAAATTTTGGATGTTAACAGTGTAGAAGAATTGAAAGAATTTAATAGTCAATTAATTTTATTAGATGATGTTTTAGCAGAGCTTAAAACCAAAGCTAATGATTCATTGTATTTTTCTATTGATTATTTTACTTCTTTGATTGAAAATAAACCATCAGGCATTGAAGAAGAAAGGTTTTTAAAGCGATTGATTCAATAAAATGTGTTTTTATAATTTAAATTAATATTTATTTTATTTTTTCTGGTATTTGATAAAAAAACACCTTTTATTTTAAATATAAATAAAATAAATTATATTTTTATAAATGTTTTTTTAATTTACTTTATTTATTTTTGCATGATGGCTTATTTTCATGCTTTATTAATTTAATCTTTTCTTTTAGAAAGATAATTTAAAATACTCTCAAATAAACTCACTCTTTCATCAGTAAAGTATTTAATTCCATTTAACATTTTATCATCAACAAATTGTTGAATATCTTCGTCACAAATGACTGGTTTAAATTCCTGTAAAATTGATTTAATTTCTTCTGAACTGAGCTCATTAACTTTATTACTGTCTTTTAATTCTGATATTTTAAGTAAAAATTCTTCTTTTTCAATTGATTCTCTTAATTCTGTGATAGAATTATTTTTTTGAATTTCTGATAACCTTTGATCAATGGAATTTATTCTTTCTTCCATTATCTCTTTAGGGTCACCATTTACAAAATAATCTTTCTGTGAGTCTTCTATCTCTTCAACCACAAGTTGTACTTCAGGTAAAAGTATTTCTATCAGAGAGTGGTACTGTTTATTGGACGCAAAGTAAGGTATCCTCTTCTGTTTTTGCTCTGGTAATGGTTCAAAATGGTGCAATTTTTTTAGTTTCTGGTTTATTTCTTGAACGTTATTTATTGCATTGTCAATGAACATCTTTGTTTATGCCAAATTAAAAAAATATAAATTTAAAATTGAAACAATAAATAAAATGAAACAAAAAAATAATTAAATTAATTAAAAATTAATTTTAAAAAAATAAAAAAATTTTACCCTCAAATGACAAAACTTATCCACCATAGACGTTTAGCAGCAGATATCCTTGATTGTGGAGAAAACAGAGTTTGGTTAGACCCTGTGGAATTGACTAGATTAGCTGGTGCTGCCACAAGAGTAGAAGTAAGAAAACTTATCAAAGACGGTGTAATAATAAAAAAGCCTGTAGCAGTTCATTCTAGGTACAGAGCCAACAAGCTTAAAGAAGCTAAACTTAAAGGAAGGCATTGTGGTCCTGGTAAGGTAAGAGGTACCAAGAATGCACGTATGCCAGAAAAAGAAATTTGGATGAAAAAAATTAGAGGACAAAGAAGTGTGTTAAAAGACTTGAAAGATAAGAAAATGTTAACCAATGAGGAGTATCGTACTTATTATTTACAAGCTAAAGGTAATGCATTTAAGAGTGTTAAGGTTATGAATGAGTCAATTGAGAAAAAGAAGGCAGAAAAATTAAGAATCCAAGAATTAGCTTCTCAGGCTGCAGCATTAAAAATGAGAAAATAAATTTTTAATTAAAAAATTATTTATTTTTTAAACTAATTTATTTAAAAATACGTTTTTCTCTGTTTTTTCCTTTATTGCCTGATTTAGGATAAGTTTTAGATCCTTTAATACCACAAGCACCAAAATATTTGTAACACTTCCTTGCTGTCATGTCTCCTTTTACCAAACAAATATCTTTAAGTTCACTGCTTACCTCAAAAAGACAGTCTAAAGTGTAAACCTCTCCTCCAAATTTCTCAATTTTAGCTTTTGCAGTCTTAGAAATATCAAGACACACCACCTTCATTTTAGGGATAGAAAAAAGAGTCTCATCATCTAATACCTTAGAAACAACCACAAGTATTTTACCTTCAGATTTTTCATGCTCAGAGGCAAGTCTTTTTAAGTCTACAGGGTGACGAGAGTTGTTAGACATTCTTAAACGAGCAACTATTCTTTGAACATCCAGGTTTGAAGAGTGTTTAGCAATTCTGGTAAATAAATTTATCAAAGACTGTCTGTAAATGTTTCTGCTAACAAATTTTACTCTTCCTTTGTTAACTATTTTCTTTCTTTCTAATTGTGCCATTTAAGGGTAAACTTTTTAATTTCAAAAAAATTTTAAAATAAAATATTTTTTATTAAATTAATAAAAATAAATAATTAAAAATTTAAATTAATTTTATTTTCTTTTAAATCAAAAAAAATTTATAAAAAAATATCATTATTTTTATAAATTTGTTTTATAATCTTACAAATAAGAAAAATTGATAATTTAAAAAAATTATCAATCTTATATCTTGATAAATTAATGTTGCATATAATTTTTACTTTATTATTCTTTATAAAATATAAAATTTTATTCTTATAAAATATTTTATTATTTAATTAAATTTGAATAAATATTTATTTTATTTTATTATTTAATTTATTGGAAAAAGTCTTCCAAAAGTGTTAAGTTTACAAATAAAACATTTAGGATTATTTTTGTATGAATTTATAAAACATTCTAAACAAAATGAATGGTTACATTGTGTTTTTACACCATTAATTAATTTGTTTTGACATATACCACATAATTCTACGTATAAATCATTTTCTAAATTTAAATCCATGTCATCTTCTCTTATATGTAAATATAAACAATCTTTACCATAACCACAATACCCTGTTTTATAAAATGGGATACAAATTGTTTTGTGTGTGTCTTTTTTATTCATTAAATTATTTTTGATTTTTGATTTAAAGTTTAAATTTATTTTAAAAACATTAAATTTTTTAAATATCATAAAAAATCTTAATTTTTTACTTAGAATTTTAATATTTAAATTATTTACTATAAGTTAATCTCTTTTGATTAAAAAAATTAGCTTTATCAGATCTAAAAAACATTTTATTGTTGTTTTTTAATTACGTAGAGATAAGCTAGGTTTTAATTTGAATTTTTTTTATATTTAAATTAGTTAAAAGATTTGTTTCATAAACATAAATTAAAAAAGAATTTCATAAAAAATTTAAAATTTTCAAGTAAAAAGATTTAATATTTTTATTATTCATTTTATAAAACAACATTTTTTATGAAAAAATAAAGTAAACTTAATTTGATACTTTTAAAAATGTAAATATATTAAATGATTGACTCTATTTAACAGAAAATCTAAAAAATAAAAGAGTTAATTTTTATTTATAAAATTGTTTAAGACAAAACATACACATTAAATAAATATTTGTAAAAATATAGCAAAAAATAATTAAAGAAGAAATTCATTGATTTTTTGTTTAGAAAATTTATTTAATGAGGTAATTTACTTGTTTAATTTTGCATAATCCTTTATCCAAAGCATTGAATGTAAGGCAGACTTAAATTATAAATGCTGTATAAGCATGTGAAAGGCTCGCAGTATCTAAAAGCTATTTAAAACAGATTCCATATAAAGGTAAAGCACATATGTTATAATGACATGATTATGTTTCTCTGTATAGATTTCCAATCCTTATGCAATAAAAAATATGTAAAATATTTTATTTGCTTTTTATGATAGAATTTTAAAAAAATAATTGACTTTTAAAAATAACTTTAATAAGTTTTTATATTTTTACCTTAAGAAAGTTGCAAATTTACAGTAAGATATTTTTTAAGAAATGAGTAATCTGCTTATTTAATATTGCATTGTATCTTATTGGACATAAAAAAGTGAAAAAATAGACAAAAGAATTTTGTTAAATATCTCGAGTTTAATAAAATAAATTCGTTGATTAATTTACAAGTTGTAAACTTCTTGATGATCATATTAATTACAAAAAAATTCTTTCTATTTTATTTAATTTATTAGAAATTTCTCTATAAAATATTATTTTGTAGCCTCTTAAGCAAGCCTTGTAAGTGTTTGGTTGTCTCCGTTTGTCGGTTCTAAATTTTCTATAAAGAATAATTAATTTTAAGTAAAATTAATTACCCCCTAAGAAATCATGCAGCCAAAAGAAATAAATAAAAAAAATAGTAAACAAAACATTATGTAAAAATATTTATGGTAAGGTTATTACAAGGCGCCGAGTACACTACCAGGACTCCGACACTCTTAGTCATAATGTCACAGAAAAGTTGTAAATATGTGTTTCCTCTAATAAAATAGAAAGAATAAAAGTTAAATTCTAATGTAATATGAAGAATAGCTTGATTTTTTATGGTTAAGTGTCTATCAAAATAACAGACAATACAACTTATTTAACAACAAAACTTAATCATAAAAATCATTAAGTAAATTTTTACAGAAGATTACATTATATTTCAAGATTTAATAATGACATGAAATACAACGTTTATTGTAAATCAAGATTGTCTTATGAATACAATTTTAATTTAAGTTTTCATATTAAATCATTTGCTAAATATTTCTTATATCCTTCGATCTATTAAATTTTTTTAGCAATAAAAAAATTACCATAACTTTTATCTCTTAAATATTTTTTACCTTATTATAATTTAATAAAATTTTATAAAATAAATATTTTAATGTTATAGTTCAACAAAATTATAAAAAAATTTTTTTAAGTTAAAATGTTTTTAGTA
The DNA here is from genome assembly GCA_004000155.1 of Tubulinosema ratisbonensis. Classification (NCBI taxonomy): domain Eukaryota; kingdom Fungi; phylum Microsporidia; family Tubulinosematidae; genus Tubulinosema; species Tubulinosema ratisbonensis. Next base: position 4,835 of record RCSS01000793.1, on the reverse strand, counting down.
AATTCAGCATAATTTATATTTTAAAGTCTGTGTTTAAAACATAATATTTTAACATTTTAGCACCATTAAAATGAATATAAAATTATTTTTGATATCATAAAAGTTTTATAAATTTAATATTTAAAAATATGATTTTAAAAATACCATTTTTTATTTATTAAAAAATTTTTAGCTAGTTAAATATCTGTACAATGATTCATAATTTGAACTAGAAACATTCAGAAAATCTTTTTCTGAATCACTTATCTTTATTAAAATTTCAGGTAATAGTTTAGAATGAAAATATTGTACCTTTAGGTGTATTGCATAGAGAAATAATTTAAACTCAGGTAAACTATCAGGATGTTGTTTTGTGTCATATATCATTGAAAGTAAAAGTATTCTGCTCAGGTACATAGTTTGTAATATCATATTATTAACATCATAAGGGATTATAAAGGTATGATTTTTAACATCGTGGCTTGCATACATCACTACCATGTTATATTGCTTATTTTGAATGG
>RCSS01000787.1:12929-26916 GCA_004000155.1 Tubulinosema ratisbonensis | reverse complement strand
TGCCCAACAATCTAGCATGTTAAATTAAAAAAATCAACTTTTATGCAATTTGAATACAAACTTATATGTTTTTGAATTTTAAATTATTAGAATACGTTAGATTTTTTCTTTCCATTTTATTATAAACTAACAATAGTCCTACAAATTCTTCATATAGAACGGGGTTGACTTTCTAAATCTTTATTCAAATGCTTGCAAATAACATTAATTTTGCGGTAACACAACTTTTTAGTTCTATAAATTTGCCGTTTTTTATGCGTTTTTCTAAAGAAACTCCAAGCCGCCTTTAATTTTCTATGATAAACCTGTTAATATTCATTTTATTCCAAATAATTAATTTATTTTTGTTTTCAACTATTTTATATTCTTTATCAAAAAAAAACGACACTGAAGCAATAAACATTTCCAAGAGAGTATTATTATTACGTATTGAATCAACAAACATATTATAAAACATAAAACACAAGTATACAAGTTATATTTTACATTTCCGAAAAAAAGATCCAAAACATTGAAATATTAGCAACTCTATAAAAACCTAGAACATCAAAGATAATTTTTTATTAATTAGCCGAAAATAAAGTGTTATTTAACTGAATTAGATTTATTAATCATATTATTATCAGAAAATAACACTGTTCATAGAATCTTTTTAACAACCTATTCTATAAGATAGCATACTTCTTCTTTGCTTTTTTTTAAGCTATTTAATTCATCGCCTGATTGTATTGATTCTTTAAATTTAAACCACATAAAAAATATTTCACCAAATCCCTTAGGTATTTTCAAGTTTTTTTATTTTTTTCATTTCCAAATCAAGTCTTTATTAGTTGGCTTTTGTATGTCCTCTTTAAAGACTTTTAGATTCTCGCTCAGCTTTTTAATTTTAGATTGTTTTGGTTTGTTTTTAGGATAAATTGACATTTTTACTATTTGAAATTCTTTTTTTTATTACCATCAGCTGAATCAGAATTCCTTGCTTATCAGACCGATTATCAGTGAAAATATTTATATTTTTATGTTCTGTTATACTCCTCGTTACTTTATTTTCAACGCTTGAATTAGTTAATTCTTTGGATTTATTTGTCATTTCTTTTTCAACTTCAAAGGAATTTGTTTCTGTAAGTTTAAGACTAAAATCACTATTTAAAATTTCTTCTTGTTTTTTTTATTTCCTTTTTAAAATTATGTGATTTAAAGACTTCAAGATTCTTTTGGATTTCTGATGCAACACATTGAGCATCATTATTGCCAATGCAAGGATTTGGAACAGCTCTGATGCCATCTTTATTTTTATTACTTGTTGAACTATTTTTGATAAACTTTAAACTTGGTTTTTTGCTTGGAGAATCGTTGCCAGAATCATCCAGCATCTCGGTTTTATTTGTTTGGTTTTCTTTAATTTTTTCAGTCCTTAAACAAAACTCAGTAAACTTGGTGTTTTTAAAGTTTTAGTCGATGTTTTTTTATTTAATTTTTGGTAAGAAGGCTGAACTATCTTTGATGAAATTATATGTAATTTCTGGTTATGATTGTTTGAAGGCGATCTGTTATGCCGGCTAGGTTTATTAATATTAGAATTAAAAAGATATTGTGATCTTGCCTGTTCAGATGTTTCTTTGCCAGTAGTATTTGTAAAAAAATCTTTTGGTTCAGTTTCCGAATTGTTGATCTCTTTGGATTTAATAGAATCTCCACAATTTGCATAAGAAATATCTTGTGTGTGTTTTTCATATTCTTGATCCTGCTTAAATACATTATTCACTATAGGTTCAGTGCAGATTATCTCCCCGGGACTATTAACAAAAGTTTTTGATATCATATTATTTTTATTTATATTTTCTTGTTTATGATCGAATTTATTATCTTTATTAAATTCTTCTACCATCAAATGTTTATTATTCTCATTTATTGATTTTTTGTATTGTTGACCTCTAAACGATTCATTTTTAATATCTTGATGTGTAGATTCGGAGATATTGCCAACACTTATGTCGCCTTTTTCCTGATTACATATACTATAGTAATTATCCTCTGCTTTACACGCAGTCATTGTTGGATTGTTACAAATAAAAGATTCCTCTTGTATAGTTTCAGTATGACCAACAAGTTCGTTACTTAAGTAAGAATTTTTTTGAAAATTTATAACTTCTATACTAGCTGCCTCGATTTGTTGGGTCTCATTTATAGAGGTAAAATTTTCCGTCTTTTCTAAAATTGGTTGGTACATTGGACATTCGCCTTGGTGAAATCCATCTAAATTATAGTTCTGAAGAGTTTGATCAAACTGAGCAACATAATTGATACTTTTCTCTGTGTAATAATCGGTACTCGTATAAAGCCTTTCGCTTTCTGCATCATTTTGATGAGGAATACTAACTGAAAGGTTGCATTCATCATTAGATCCAGATACACCATTAGCGTCGACTATTTTGGGCTCGACAATAGCACAGGGTACATACACTACTTGGTATGGATTTATAATAACATTTTGTGCAAAAATATTAATAGTATTCGATGGCAGCACATAATTGAGTAAAGAATCCGGTTGGATTTGAATGATGTAATTAGGATCAATGTTGTAGTAAGCACTTAAAACAGTTAAGGAATAATGTAGCATGGTCACAAATTTTTATTAGATTTTATAAAAAGGTTTTGATTAATTGTTCCAAGAAAGGCATTAAAACTTGCTAAGTTTAAATTTTGTTAATTTCAAATTATCCTAATAAAAGTGCAACATAGCCATATTACAATAGCACTAAATCTAAAAATTTATTTTTTACATTATGATTTGATATTCTTTTAGTAAATCATAGGGCATTAAAAGCTATAGCTTAAATAAAAATTTTCTAAATTTTCAGAACTCTCACTCCAAATATATTTTTCGAAGTCCCTTTGTTATAGGTGTTAAATTTTATTGTTTGGAGATTTTTTTTGAAGAATTTTGATGTTAGATGTTAGAATATTTTTGGATTTTGCAGCAGTGAAAACCTTTTAAGGAAGTTTTAAAAAAATTTTCGAAATAAGTTAAATTACAAAATTTTTGCTCAAAATAGATAAAACTTAAATAAAAAAATTTTTTCAGAAAATAATTGCATTAAAAATCTATTTGTTTTTATAACTAAGCCTTATCCTCTTGTAAAATCAAATTTTTTAATTAGCCAAGAGTTATTAATCATAGAAATATTTCGTTATGAAATTAATTTATTTTTTTTGCTAAAATATTTTCTTTGGTATGCAAAATATTAAAGTACTTAGTTGTTTTCAGTTCATATTACAAATTATACACGAAAAAGTTTCTTTATTACTTTCACGAATAATGGAGGACAGAGTTTATTTTTATTGACAATTTTATAAGGAGCGATTTTTTGTTTGGCTAAATGCCTTTTTAATATAAAACTTTACAATTTGCTAAATTCAAAAAAAATTGTTTTGCTAACTTTTAATATTTAAACAAATAAAATTAATATTGCGATCAAAGTTAATATAGAAATGATCTATATTTTAATCAAAAAAATAAAAATAAAAATACTGGATAAAATAATCCTGCAATATTTGTAACGTTTAATGAGAAGTTACCGAATCAAAAAATAAGTTATCTAATATTAATTTTTCATTTTAGTAAGTAAGTAAAATACTAGATAAACCTCTTAATTCGAAAAAAAGCCATAAAAGTTTCTAATACTTTAATTTTAAAAAACAAAAAATTTATTATAATAATTGAAAAATTCAGATAAATTTTCTGATATCTTTGTGATTCTCCACAATAGTTAGTTGGAGAAAAAAATATTTAAACAAAAAAAAGATTTAATAACTTGCGCAACAAATTAATTTAAATAATTAAAAGTATAAACAAAGAATATTATTTTATTTAAATAATAAAAATTTATAAAGTAATATAAGAAAATATTAAAATAAAAATAAATGATCATAAAGACTTAAGATTTTTTTAAATACAGGTTTTTAGAAAACAGGTGTAAATCATTATATTCAATACAAAATGTTGAACATTATATTATAATTTTGCGTTTTTTATGTATAAAATACCTTAATAAAAAGTTAAATTTGTTTTTGTCGTTTGTTTTAGAACTGTAATTAATGTATTTATTAACTTCTAATATATTAATCTACAAATAACAATGTATTATATAAAAAAGATTTGATTTTAAGACTTATAAGAATAATAGTAAAAATCTTTAACACATTCATTCCTACCTCACCCTCTTAAGGACAGAAATCATCTTTTATTTTATATCATGTTTTGTAACTGTAATAAACAATTAATTGAGTGCTTCGAAGATTATATTTATTAAGTCCAAAATACCCATTAATAAAAAAAATATTTAAGAAATAAAGAATTAATTTTTTTAAGTCCATGTCAATAAAGAGTTAAAAGAAAAAGAATTTATTAGTTTAAAATTTTTATATTCACATAATAACAAGAACTAATAGTAAAACTATAAACTAGAGGGGTTTTAATCTAAATCGTACGGCGATGGGTAAATCCCCTTTAATTATAACACAAATTTAGAAACCTTTGTTTTAATGTCGTTACACAATCATGTCTCACATCACATTTTAGCGATTAAAAAGACAAATACACGAAATGGATGGATAGATTAGTTTAGGGTTCGATTTTATGAGTTCTATCTTTAAAAAAATAATAAGAGGGCAAATATGGAAACAATTCTTAGAATATGTAATGCCAGGTCTTCATATCGAACCTTGAGAAATTAAAAGGAGAGCAAAGGAATTCACGGCCTTATTTATTTAAAACTTTAAAGCTATCTAATTTTTTATCTTTTACATGTTTAGGTGGACAATTTTAATAATATAGACCAAATAATTATTCAGGTTTGACAGATTATGATGAGTTTATTGTTTATTACTCTAATTTTAAGTTTATTAAATTTAAAAATACTTTACATTGGTGTGTTGATGGCACATTAAGCATAGTCTTCAAACCATTTACAAACTGCTTCGCCATAAATTATGTCAAAAGAGACCCGTATTTCCAGTAATACCTGCAATTATAAAAAATAAAAAAACTAACATATATAAAATTTATTCAAAATTCTAAAATAAAAACCAAAATTCCATTAACAATAAGATTAAATTAGATTTTGAATTCTCTTTGTTTAAGATATTAAGAGAAGAGCTCAGACTATTAGAATATCTGAGCGTCTATTTCATCCAGGACAAGCAATTTACATGAAGATACAAAATTTTGATCTTCAAACAACTATAAAATTGATGAAAATATTAGAAAAATTACTAAGTCACTATTAAGCTTAATTTTTCACCGCATTGACAATATACTAGAGACATTTTAAAAATTATAGAAAAATATACTTTTTCCTATGTGACTTAACCTTATTTATGATTCTTATTTGAAAATTTTATCGGAACCGATAATATGAATTCTAGACTTCCACTCTCACTCTGGCATTATGAGAAGTTATCAACTTTAGAATACCAAGAACGAATAGTATAATATAAGGATGGACCGCAGTATTTAAATTAACTTTCGGGACTTTTAAGTATAATTTACATTTATTAATAGAGAAGTTATTTTATGAAGAGGAAGCAATAAAAATCAAATGCATACAGAGGAAAAAAACATGTTGTTATGAAAAATCGCAAGTATATTGTCCTATACCCTTGTAATTACATGCTTGAAGTCATTTACTTTTGAACTAACGATGACATTGTTTTAAGCTTTTGTTCTTTATTTATTAAAAATTTATTTTTATTACTTAAAAAAGAGGGCATAATTATTTATTTAATCGGTTTAAATACTTTTATTTAACCAATCATTTCTTCTTTCTGGTTTCGTGTGTGGTGGATTACCACATATTGAATTAGAAAATAATTTAAACATTTTTTAAAAGATAATAATCATCATAATTTTAGTAAAACATTTATTTGTAATTTAATATCACAAATATTTTATGGATAAATTAAACTTTATTGATTTTAGACCAAAGATATTTATATTAAATTTTATTTAATTTACATTTTATTTATGAATTTATTCATTTATATTTTTTTATTGTGCAAGTTTACGTTCACGATTTTTAATTTTTGAAAATTTAATGAAAAAAATAAAAATAAAGCGCCTTTTCAAAAAAAATATAAAAGATAATACTTATAAAATTTCAAGTTAACTAAAATAACATTTTTTTGTTGCCTAGGAATGGGAAATATTTACAAAGATCTTTTGTTATACCTTCTAATATAAAAATAAAGGTCTATTTACTAGAAACATATGAGAAAAAACGTTACAAAATTATGCATCGCACAAGACACTGCGAGCTTTTCATCCGCTAAAATCCACCTCATGCATTAAATAAACTATCCAAATTTACATTATATTGCAGGCTTTGGTTACAGGAAATCAAAATAACCATTCAATCATAATTTTTCAAAACAGCATGAAATCGGCCTTGTCATTAATGTAATAACAAAAATCATCTTTAAATCGTTGTCGGTTTCAGTAAATGCCCCGTTTTCTTTTATTCACAGTTTCATTCGTTATGAAATGATTCTATAGCTTGAGTGTATATTCTATTGTCCGAATCCATAAATTTACATTATGAAATACTTTACAATAATAAATTCTAATTTGTAAGAATGTTGTAAGATTTGTGTTCTTCTGTTCATATTACACTGTTGCTTGCTATTTGGCTACTTTCTATTGGCAGAATTCTGCTTTGTTTCTGTGCAGTTTTTTTTGTAGCAAAACACCTATGTATATTCTCCTAATAAAACCACTACAAATAGAGCTAGTATGATTAAAAAACTTTAATTGTGGATTTTGACCTTGAAGTTTAAAATTTCATCTATTTAAACTTTATTATTTTACCGCTTAGCTTATTTTTAAAAAGATTCTAGATCTTATATTCTTGATAACACAATCAATGCAACTATCTTATGCTTCTAATTTACTTTTTATATGTTAAAGGCTGTCTTGTAGCATAGTTAACTACTATTATGCCTGCAGTGTTAATAGCAATCTAAATTTATCAAAAAACAACCCAATCTTATTAAAGCATATTCTTTATACTTTGTGCATAAATTGTTAATACATTTTTAGCAAGCATGCTAATACTTTACTTGTAAAGTACAAGCTTACAGTTTTTATCACAATATCTAGCTATCTTTATTACAATAACTGAATGTTATTATTTTTTTATACGGGTTATCCATTTAAAAATTGATTAGCTGTTTTCTTTTGAGTCTCATACAAACTGTTTTGAATTGATCATTTGTTATTAAAAGTAATTTATTTTTTAATTAAAATTTTAAATAAATATAAATACTCAATTATGGGGGGAATGTAAAAATATTGTTTATTATAGGGGGATCCATAAATATCGTTTTAATTATAGTAAAAGAAAAACTCAGGTTTAAAAATAAAAATTACTAAAATTCATGTTTATTTTTGTAAAAATTAAGATATTTAATTAAAGCTTAATTAAATTATATTTACCTTGTAAAAATCGTATTTATTATTGAAAAAACTCTTTAAAAACACTTCTCTTTTTGGTTATTCTATATTTATTTCTTTCAATTTTTAATTTAAGTTCAATATTATTGATTCAATTGCTCGAGTGTCAATTCCGGTAAATTTGTATATAAATTCGTATTTAAGGAATACGGTCAGGTGATAATAGTTAAATATAAATAACTTAGAATAGCTTTTACGTCTCCTACCCATATATTTAAATTATTTGCTACTTGTGAGCATATGTCTGGAATCAGAGTTTTAAATTTTCTATCAGGTATAACTTTTCCAGCCACCCCTCATGATAAGTTTATTTTACTTCTACAATGCGGATAAGTTTGTTTTATTGTTGGTATTTTGCGTGGCGACCATTAATTTATAACTAAGCATAGTTTTGTCCGTATGTATGAGACAATCAAGACAACCAAACTTACTATTAGAAAAATCTGTTTTGGGTATTAATTACAAGGGTTTTAATTTATTTTTAAATTAATTACGAACAAACATTAACGATAATTAATATCTAAAAGATGTTATTGACACGATTTTATATAAAATTTTAGTAGTTGTTTTATGTTTAAAATTAAGAAGTTCAAATAAAAAACCTTTGAGAATAAAAAAATTTCTTATACATAATGCATCTGGAATTCACATACTTTCTGGCACCTTCGTTAATGTTTCGTATATATTTATTATTATTTGTAGGCAAGAACAATTTATCCAGTTAAATTTTTCTTTAATATATGTATTTTCTTAAAAATGTAAGAGTTTTTCGTTTGTAATGGTTAATATTTTTTAAACTCATAAAGTGAAAACTCCATTAATTAAATATTAAATAATTCTATTTTTTGATAAATTTATATTCTTCAGTTGTTCATTGAATTATTACTAATTCAAGATATTTGTTTAATTAAATATAATATTTTTTATCTAAGGGGGCGTTTTAGAGATGATTTCCTCGGGGAGTAACTTAGGATTGATTCAAATTTTATTAATTTTTTATTTTTGTTACCAAAAATACAATTAATGATTGTATTTAGGCGGGAAGTTTTAAAATACTCATGTTCAATTATTCATTTCAAACAAATCCAAAACCTTTTTTAGGGAAATAATACTTAAAGATCAAATAAAAAGCATACGTATTTGAAACTTAAAAATTAGTATTGAAAAATTTATTTTAAAACACATATAAATACTATTTATACTTTTTTGTAAGTTTTCAAAAATTTTTCTAGTTAATTTTTTAATTATTGAAATTTCTAAAATTTTTAATTACTCTTTTGATTAATGAAGCTGTTTAAGGTAATTATTCTTGAACTAAGTGAAAAAAAAAAGAGCATAAATTGTTTAGTAAAAAATTAAGGAAAATTAATAACACCCATTATTTAAAACAGATTTTTTAAAATTGATTATTGTGTGTTTGAAGGATTTTTTTGAGAGGATAAAAATTTATTAAAATATTTTTTGATAAAGTTTTTCTGTTCGGTAATAAAATTGATGAAGTAAAAAGTAAAAGGTTTAATTTCTAAATTTATAATTCAAAAAATTCTTAAACCCATGTTTTTTAAAAACTATTCCACGTTTCTTGTCCTACTGATAATAAGTAGAATAAAATCTCACAAAAAACACACAAACAAAACTAAAATCTGTGACAACAAAGCTGTCTATTACAAATGTAATTTTTATGGCAAAGATTACGACTCTTTATCAATCTGTAATAGTTCGGATATTAATGACTATTTGGATTTATATGAGTTTTCTTCTAATTCATCCTCAAAAGGTATCAAGACGCTAAAGAAAAAAATGTCAAAAGATAAAAAAAGTAGAAAAAATAAATGCTATAATGAAAATTATAGCAAAAAAGATTCAATTTGTTTGATAAAACCTGCGGGTAAAAATGAAAACTATTGTAACATGCAGCTTAAAGGATCTGAAGAATTGGAAGGAATTAAAGAATCTGGTCGCGCGAGTGCAAAAGAAGACGATGTACAAAAAGAAATATTAACTGGTTCTAATCCAGTCTACGACTTTTTGATGTCGCCTCTGAGTGAAAATAATTTGATTCTCGATATTCACACTGAAAGAAAAACTAATATTGGGGGAAAAGGTCTAAATTCTTTATTTAATAAAAATTATTCAGATAACCCCTTAAAGAATAATCCTGACGATTTTTGTAAAAATGAAAAAAAGCCTAAAGAACACGATGAACCTTTTCATAGCGAAGCAATTGAACCTAATAAAGCAAAAGTTAAAGATTTGTCTATGATAAAATNAGATACTGAAATATCTCTTAAAAAGAAAGAAGGAATGAAAAGGAACCGCTATCAAGATTCAAGTAGCGACACTGAAAATTCAATACAGACTGCTGATATACCTAGTTCNGAAAATAAAATTGAAGTAGATTCTTTTCCCAGGTATTCAAATTCGTCATCAACTGAAAAAAATTTAACACGTTTCCCAGTAAAGGATAATTCTCTTATTAAAGTAGGTAAAAGAAGTGTCTTTGCATCAAGTTCATCGATATCTTCTGATATATAATCATTCAACTGATCTTAATTAAATATTTAACTTTTTTATTTATTTTATATTTATATTTAATATACAAAAATTTTTTATTAATATGCTGGTTTTCATTGTTTTATATAGGATAAAATCTAAATACTTATAATTTAACAAAGAATTTTCCTTCTTTGTTGTAAACTAACATTAATTTTATGGTTAATTGTTGATTTCTACCATAAAAGCTTATTTGTTTAATTTTTAGGACATCAAAGCTGTTTATAATATTTAGAACTGTTTGTAAATTGAATACGAAAGGGTTTTTTCGAAAGGCGCAAAAATTTACCTGTTTGCATAACATTAAGTACGTCGATTTTTATAGAGCTTTTTTGATTCATGATATAACAATTTTTTGGAATAAAAGAACATGTATGTTTAATAATTTTTGACATTAACATTATATCACAGTTCAAATATTATTCCAACAGTGTGTTTTATAAAAATATAAAAGGTGATTTTTTTAAATTTAAGCAGATAAAATATTTCTTTATAAAATTTAAATTTATAGTTTAAGCTTTTAATTTTTAATATAATTTAGAATCAAAAAATCAATTTTAAAAACTCAAATCTTTATATTATGTAATAACTTATTGTTACGAAAAAAATGCTTCTTAAAATAACCAAAATATTTTACACGTTTTTCAAGTTTTTTATAATTTAAATTATTGCACATAAATGTAATTTATCTCAAAGTGTTTTTATCAAAATTAATTTTTTAACTAACCCTCCAGTATTTTTTCTTTTAAAAATAAATATTTTGTATTAAAAATTAAACTAAATTATTTAATTTATTTTACATTTGTCTAATTATTGAAAACGATTTATAAATTATATCCTATATAACTTTCTTATATGACATTAAAACTTTAGTAATCTTTACAAAAATTGCATTAAAGCAAGATATTAAATTCATTTTTGTATAAAAAACTACAGCAATTTATACGTTTAAATATATGCTTTGATTCTGTATATGTAATTCATTTCTTAAATTGTTTTTATCTTTATATTAAAGCATGTATAAGTTGCATTTTTTTAATGTAAAAATAATTTTTTAGTAAATTTTTTATTGATAGTTAATTAACTCTTTATAATATAAAGGTGTTAAAAATTTCTTTGCAGTTTTGTCTGTTTATTAAATATATTTTTATTGATTTTCTCTCAGTTTTAATATTCAAGACTATTTTATAAAAAATTAAGCAATATTAGTTAGTAAAAGTGTTTAAATATTTTAAAGCATTAAAACTCCCAAAATAGTATAAAATTCCGTTTTAGGACAGTGTTTGAGAGAAGTTATTAAGTTTATAAATAAAAAATTTTTACCCTACAAATGACATTTTTAATACCAAATATTTTATTACATTTTTTATTCTCCAACTCTATTAAAAATAAAATACAAAACGACTCTACTAATCTATTTTCAAGTGACAATCCTATCAGTAACAAGCGCTCAACAGCTTGTAATCAAAGTGTTACTCAAAAATATAAGGATTTAGAAAAATACTTAGACAAAGAAGAAGAAATGGATTTGGCGATGTTTAGAAAAAGAAAAATAAAAGTAAAGGCAGTACGAAGTAAAGAAGGAAAGAAATTTACCAAAGCAATAAAAAAATTTTATTGACTAAAATAGTCCAATTTTAATAGTTTTTATTAATGGTTCATTCAAAAACAAGTATATAATTGAATTAAATTATAATATTTTTGTACTATGTTTCACTAAAATTTTCATAAACAATTTATGGTTATGTATTATCAAATTATATTAATGGTTAAGACGAAAGGTTGTCATTTAATAGAAGGATTTTAAGTTAACAAAGGGTTATTGTTGTTCTATTTTCTATAACTTGTGGGTTACTTTTTTTGTTTATTTTTCGTATAACACTATTGTTATGGTTATAAAAAACTCAAAAACGTATATGTATCAATAAGATGAGCAAAATAAATTTTAAATTAAATTAACGTTAGATTTTATTTAGTGAAAATTAAAAAATTACCAGATCAAATTAATCCGGAATATAATGAAGAAATTGAAGACGACGAGAAGAAAAATTAATTAATGGGTGAGTCAAAAGGGAAGGCTAAATAAAATATTATGTTTAAATGTTCGTAATTTAAACCTAAAAGTTTAACAAAATTCTTTGGCTTCGCTTAAATTCATTATTCTTTATATAAATGCAATCATTTTCAGGTTTAAGTAAATTGATAAATTTTCTAATATTTTAAAAACTATCTAGATGTTTATCTTTCAATACATATTTGTCATAAAAATCTTAGGTGTAGTGTTTTAAATTAAATTGATATATTATTAATTATAATTGTATGAAATCTTTTTTTAATTATAATATGATACGAAATATTCAAGATTACTGATTTACTAACTTAAAGGTAATTGTCTTTTTTAAGTAAGCATTGTTTACCTCATTGTATAAGCTTTCTTTCTATAGGATCAAAAATCTAAACTATAATACTTTATTTTTGTATCCTTTGGAAGTATAATATAACCAAATAATGATTTCATACAAAATTTCATTATTAAATATACAAAATATGTAGGATTCGCGAAAGAATAGAAACCCTGTATGTATTTAAAGTGCATTTCTTATTTGGTTTGTAAGTCTTAAGCAGTGAAGAATATTATATTTTATATCATTTTGACAAATATCGATTATTCGCATGAAGGAGAATACAAGGCAAAGATTTATTTAAATCTCTATCTTTATACTCTGATATAGATGAAGATTGTTATTGTTTTGCGATGTTTCTGAAAAAACAATATTTTAGCAAACTTTAAATTATAAATGATATCAATATATAAATCTTTTTTATTTCAATATAAAATTGCATTATTGAAAATTCTTTTCTACTTAAAGCAATCTTATTTTTAAAAGTTAAATTAATAGGAGAACATATAATTTTAAAAATTCTTTATTTTTATATATTAATATTAATTTTAAATAGACAATAACTTTATAAAAAAGTTTATTCATTTACCAAATTGAGAAATCATTTTTATTCCCAGATTAAAAAATTTAAAAAAGAAAAATTTTAACCCATAAAATGTTAGTTAATTCAAAAATGTTTTACTTAACCTTTCTTGTTTACTCTGTTTCCTGTAGTAGATCTTCTAATTCAAATAAAGAACTCATATTTAATGTGAACTTCACACCACAAGGATCAAATAACGGAAACAAAATTATTTTGGCAACGGGCATCCAGATTAATCCTAAAGTAATAAGGAGCACAAAAGATCAAAGTAATNCTAACAATGTAAAAACTAAGACACCCAAGAAATCTAAGTCTAAAACAACAGAAGAAGAAAGGGAAGGTAAAGAAGCATCTTCTGCAACTTCTGACAAGCAAAAAGATTTAGCTGATGAACAGAGTGAAGAAAGTAATTATGGAAGTGTTTGTGGATCAGACTCTGAATCATCAAATTCATCGGAAACTTCTAACACAGGTACCAAAACTAAGAAAGAAAAAGAACGATTAGTTCGTAACACTGTTATAAACTTTACTTCTAATAATACATCAACTTCCCTAGTGAACGAAAGAGATACATCAAATTCGACTGCTCCGAGGAATAATAATAGGTTAAGATTGGTTGAACTTCCANGAATTAATTTGTTTTCAAGAGCTTTTGGAAATTGATTTAGAGCTAAAATAAATTTTCATTTATTTTTGTTTATAGGCATAGACCAGATTTTGTATATGTATAAAATTTATAATAAGACACTTTAATTTTCACTAAAAATTCCCATTTCTTTAAGAATTTGAATAGCAGATAAATATTTTTTTAGGTCTATATCTTAAGGGTTTTTATAAATTTTTTTGAGGTTTTTATTTTATATATGTACTAAATGNNANANNNTCANNNATTANNNTATAAATTNTNATANNTCATAANNAAATTNATTTGNNATCANA
>RCSS01000787.1:0-12923 GCA_004000155.1 Tubulinosema ratisbonensis | reverse complement strand
ANNTNNNATAAAAATTTATATTTCCTAAAATGATACATTNAATAAAATCTCAGAAAGANTGTTTTCAGGTAATTTATAATNATTTTATATATGAAAAAAAAACGAATANNAAATAATTTACAGGAATGGAGATGTNTTACAAAGAATTGNTCTGCTAAAGCAACTAGTCNTGTTGATATTAGGCTAGAATTAAACNCGTTTGANGTCGTATCTGGACANAATCATTCTCCACAGCATAAAGAATCCACAAAAAGGTTATNTATANATAAAATGAAGGANCTGATGAAAATAACAAACGAANCNNCACGATCTATAGTCCATAGTATAATAAGAGGGGTGAGTNCTGATATAGTGGAAGCTCTGGGTAACTTTGACCTTATTTATAGGATGCTTAGATATTATAGGACTAAGCAAATAAATCCTAAACCTTACAAATATCAAAATTTAAAATTAANTTTTACTTTATATTGATTTTAAAAAAAATAAGTTTTATTTAAATTAATCAAACCAAATCAATAATAAATGAGAGATACTAGATCAAACACAAATCCTACCCCGTAGTTTATTTCTTTCTTTTCTTCTAAATATTCTTTTAGTTTTACCTCAAGCTCTAGATATTTGTTATTTCTCTCAAAGATATGACCTAAGTCTATTCTAGCCTTTTTAATTCTTATAGTGTCTTCTTCGTCTCGTAGTTTTTCGATTAAAAGAGGAAAACTATATCTAGAGGTACCAAAAGTAGAGTTAAAAACATTATGCCACCCCTCAATGGCATTATTAGTACGTGGGATGTCATTGTTTAGAAAGAAACTACAATGCCAAATATTCGAGGGAAATCGCGCACAGCCAGAATCACCAATATAATTTCTTACAAAGTAGTCATAAAGAGGTGTCAACTCGACTGGAAAATCTTGGCAGCTTCTTATACCATTAAAAGTGATCAAAATCTGATCGTATTTAACATATGGCAAACACAACAAAGCTTTAACAAATTTTTTTAGCACTTGAGATGTCTGATAATTATGCTTTAAACCAAAGTCAGTTACTTTTCTTAACAAAGCTTGCCCAAGATGGAATTGACATCCAGAAATAATTGATTCAGGATANATTTTTTGAAGTGCTTGTATAGANGCAAGCTCAAAATCTGTCTTTATAACCTTAGGACATAANNNTTTNATCATCAAATTAATTNAAGTAAATAGATTTTCATAAGTTTNTCTTTTTTTATTTTTNAAGACTGCAAANATNACAGGAAATACATGAAAATTTTCAATAANNCTAATTGTATAAAGTTGATAATATGGATTTGGAACAANTNTAAACGTTNCNTNAACNGCCCATGTCCTNTAAACANGAAGTTTNTTANCCATNTTNAAAGAATAAAAAATCAAAATATTTTCGTCTATAAAATATTCATTATAATTATCCANTCCNTANTGNTAAAATTGCATATTTGTATGAGTTTTAGATANTTTTTCGCCCAATTTTAAATTTTGATATTTGTAAGGTATAGGATTTATTTGTTTAATCCTATAATATCTAAGCATCCTATAAATAAGGTTAAAATTTCCCAGAACTTTCACTATATCAGCACTCAGCCCTCTTTTTATATTATGGACTATAGATCGTGGAGATTCGTTTGTAATTTCATCAGCCCTTCATTTTATTTATATATAACCTTTTTGTGGACTCTTTATGCTGTGGAGAATGATTATGTTCAGATACGACTACAAACGAGTTGAATTCTAGTCTAATATCAACACGACTAGTTGATTTAGAAGCACGATTCTTTGTAACACATCTCCATTCCAGTAAATTATTCAATATTCGTTTTTTTTTCATATATAAATCATTATAAATTACCTGAAAACAATCTTTTTGAGATTTTATTAAACGTATCATTTTAGGAAATATAAATTTTTATTTTAAATAAAATATTTATTTAATAAATTTTTTTATATTAAAAAAAATTTATATTTTAATTGTGATTTTTTCATCGGGATCCTAAATTATCAAGGGTTTTCTAATAACCTTGTATCAACGAATCAGTATGGGTTATACTGGAGATGAACCATTAGAGCATGTCACGAAAAAGCTCACACCGATACTTTGTATAATTTAAATAAATTTACTATTATCTCCATGCCCTCAATTTTAAGAAAGCAAACAGAAAAACATTTATAGACTCAATTAAATTACAAGCACTGAACACTTCCGAAACAAAATGAGATATAGTGAACAATGATTTGATAGAAGATCCTTATTTATTTTTAGAATGTAATATAAATCTTAAATATGTTAAAGACGTTGTAACCAAAATCAGAAAAGAATAATATATCATATGAAAAGTGATCAGATATTCCCAATGAAACAAAATTTTTAACAAACGGAGAAGGAGTTTATACCACAACTTAGGTTTCTCAAATCCGAACAGAATAATTATATTGACAACTGATTTTTTTCTGAATTGTTTATGCCAAGCCGAAGGGTTAATAGTTGATGCGACTTTTGCAACTGTGCTACACATTTTAAACAGTTTCAAAAATTCAAGCTAGTATAAATAATTTTAAATATAACAGATGTTTGTTATAATGAAAAATAAAAATGAAACATCATAACACAGAGTTTTTATGTTTATAAAGAATCATATAAATCAAATTAATTTCAGTTGAATCTTGATTAATTTTGAATATACTCTGTACAAACGCTTAGAAAACTATTTTCCTAACATCCCAATAAATGTTTATTGGTTTCAACTCAATCAATAATTCCAGCGAAAAATTTCTGAAATTTAATTTAAAAAATTATATAAAATAATCCAAATTTTAATTTACACTGTAAATTAATCTTATCCTTGTCTTTTGTACCCCTGCAAAATCTAGAAAGGGGAATTCAAAATTTAATTTCTCATTTGAACTTAAATATAGCATCATCTGAAAGTTTTGAGGTTTACGATTGGTTTGTAAAAAATTTTGTTTTGATTTTAGATTCGAAAATCATCGGCCTAATGTTTGGGATGTTTACAACTAAATATTACAAAACATACTAGTTGAATATGTTCTTACCGACATGTTCTTTTTATAATTAAAAGTATTTCTAGGAAAAGGCTTCTTTTTTTTTAATTTTTGTTTATATATATATTAACTCCTTAAAATTAAGCCAGTGTATATTTTTTCCTTTAAAATGATGATCATTTAACAATGTGAAAATGACAATCACTGTAAATGATACTTGTTGTATCCTATTCCATTATTTTAGAAACCCAAACTTTAGTAGAGAGATGGTCTGTGTGTATTTCTGTTCTTAGCCCACAAACTTAATTAATATATCTGCCTAGATTATTTAAATATTATTCCGTATTCTGTATTCTCTAGTAAATCATGTTGGATTTTACACCGTTATTTGAATAAAGCTTTTGAACCTTTTCTCTTATTTATTCTATCCTTCTTTTCTGTCATCTTTTCTTTATACTAGTACTTAACACGCCTTTACTCTTTATTGCGAACCAATCAATGCAAGTCTTCTTTTCTCAATTTTCAACAATTTCAACTGTAAATACAAGTACTCTTTTGTGGTCTTCAATATAATTAACCATGAGAAAACAATTCTTTAAACTAAGTTTTTGAATTCATTAGGCATATCAATCATTNTAATATAGNAANGTTGTGTTTTGCCTAATTCTAGTCAATGTNTATTTTGTTACTNGTAATTTTATGATTTTTTTAAAAAANAGTNCAGGATTTATTAGAATTTTTCTANATAGACTNTCACATNNTCTTACGTTTNANTNAAATGCCTTTNTTNATATTTNANCTTTAAGTTTTTAGGGNATCATCGTATTTTNGATACAATTNTGGTTATNCTTGGTTATTGANATGANGAAANTNGAAAAAAAAATCAATATATTNTCTCCCNAGTCACTTTCTCCTACAAAAGGTAAAATAAGCTGNGCTNTTTTAATTGTTTTGAANTTGTAGCNCTNNNTTNTNTAGNANAANTATTNTGNNTTNTCTTAGTTTTTNGTAAATAATGATTNGTNTGATTATNTTTTCTATTTTTGNCGTTTTTTAAGTCGAANAAACGCNTANCNANAATTNATTTCATAGTANATCAAACAATCCTCNTNCNCTNATAANNTATTTAATAAANATGANTGTATACCANNGCATAATACGAANTCAACTATAAACNTGACATTANCTCTACNGAAATNTGANNATCCAATAATATTGCTNTTATNTANATTAGNNTCAGTGTCTCGCCATNTTTNAATTTTTNTANCTAAAANNNTNTCTANANTGTTANAGATTATTCTTTTTTTTCGATTAGCANTNNAANTTGTTCTATGTAAAGNNAAAATNATTTTGTNTGATACTGTCTTATAANTGATTTNTGCATAGACATTANTGAAATTNATTTATAAAATTGATTTAATTCTTATAATTTTANNAANTTATTTTTTAATATCTTTTCTCTANCTANTTTTGTTATTTTTTGAAAAACAATNTGTTGTTTTNGTGTNTTNTTCCAAAACANTNTTTTNAACTCCATTCGTTACTTTTGAAGATCTGTTAAAACTACTAAATAATAGTAACTTTTATAAAGTATACATTTTTGCAGGCTTTTGAGCAAGTTTCCTACGACGTTTGCATTATTTTTCCCACTTTATTAGTTGAAAATCTGTAGATGAAATAACCATTTTTAACTCATGCTTTATTAGTAAGTTGTCTTACTGTATATTTGTATAATAAATTTTTGTTTATTCTATGAGCTAATCAACATAAATCTTACTGATATATAATCTTAAAGTTTATAACCTTTTTATATTACAATATATATTAGATAAAAAAATTTTTTGATAGTTATAAAAAAACAAAAGTAATAGACAAAGATACCAAACTTCTTTTATCTTTTTTGCCCATAAAATCAATCTAATGATTTTAACAAATATCTTTTTATCTTTAATTGTGTATAAACATTTTTACATATTGTATGAAAGTACAGTCACTTACAAGAATTACACATATCCATCTAAAGTTATGTTTAGTTCCTTTAGGATTTTTAGCTCTTTTACTTTAGAAAAAATTACATCTTTATGAAAAGGTTAAGACTATAAGACTTTTTTTAATTATTCTATATAAAGAATAGATGGTTTGTTAAATATTTCCTTAACAACTCTCTAAGTAGAAATATAATTTAAGTAAAAAAATATACATTCATTTATATTTTCATATTATTAATCTTTTAAAAACTAACTATTTCTGAAAGTATTTTATTAAAAAAAGCGATTCGTTTAAATGATTCTTTGAATTGATTTTCATAAATCGCACAATTTTTCTACCCTATTTTTTGTATTTCCTTATTCGAGCTTGTCTTAAATATAAATTCCCAATTTGAAATGAAAATTTTTTAAATTTAAATATTTAATAATGTTTAGATTTGTATAATAAAATATATTTTATTTTTAACAAATTAATTATTTAATTCAAAAATAGCATCCAAAAATAATCAATCGTAAAATATATTAATTATACACCTATCTTTTAATTATAACTTGAAATCATAATAATTTTTGGAAAAAATTACAGTTCCCTCTTTATAGACCCTCCTTTAAAATCATAATAAAATTTTTTATTAAATTTATATAGTGATTTATTTCATAATTAATGAATTCAATATGATAATTAACTTGTAATGTAGTAATAACCAAATTTGGAGCTAGAATAGTTTAATAATCCGTGAAATATGCAGGCCATTGATAATTATATATTATAGTTTTAGATTAAATGAATTTTTAAAATAAAATATACTAAATTCATTTTTTCTTAACTTCAACGATTATGCAAACGTTTACTTTTACCCTTCTCAATTCTAGCAAATATTTATATCTGAGGATGGTATCAACCTCTGTGATGTTTTCGTTTTTCAAAAATAAAAATTACGTCGATTTTGACAATTGAATTTTCACCATTGATCAATAAATCTAAGAGTACAATTTACCATTTTTAGCAAATGTCTGACAAAAAAATATCTCAATGAGTAAAATAGGATAAAAACTATATTTTTTTTAATGTTTTTTCTGAAATTTCTTGTATCCAAGAATAATAATAAAAAAAGAAATTTATTTTATAAATGTCTTCTTCCTCTAGCCGTTTATACTTTTTCAAACAAAGATATTTTATTTATCTGTTCAACCTTACTGCTTAATCAATTTCATAGCTCTAACATAACTAGATAAAAAGTTTAGCTTTAAAACACATTGGGGTTTATAGATAATTAACCATCCTAATTTGATTTTGCTAAATTTATTTTAAAAAATATAAATGTCTCATATAAAATAAAATAATTATTTATTGAAAATATAATCTATTTTATTATTTAAAATAAAAAATTATTTAATAAATTAATTTATTTCAACAAGATGCTTATATTTTGGTTTTGCATGTATTTGCTGTCTTTTTTAAACTTATATCATACAAAAGCGACCACATTCAATCAGTTGAAAAAATAAAAATTATCTAACAAAGCCATTCTATTCAATTTTTTGCTTATACGTAAAAATTTATAAAAATTCAAATATTAAATTCTAAATTGCATATATGCAAAACTAAACAGCCCTATCACATCATTAATTAGACTTATATATATAAACTGAATATATTCTTGATCAAACATAAAAAAACCATTTTTGATTTGTTGGTTAAACTAACACTAAAATTCTACGATTTTAACCTTTTGTTAAAATATCATTGTTTATGGTGAATATTTTAATCTTTCAAGCTTCTTAAAAATATTTTATCATTCGTATCTGGAAAAATCAACTTAACTTTTTAAGAATGATATGCGTCTCTTTTTAAAGAGATATAAAAGCCTAACTGCTTTTAATAGAACTGTCGAATACGTTCTCGATTCACTTGTTATGTCTAAATATGATAAATTTAATAGTACTTAAATTTTTATGCTTATAACAAAAAATTATGGAAATGTTTTAATCTTAAACACATTTAAATATAAAACATACATTTAATTAGTAATAAATTGTACCCAACATCTCAATGTTTTAGAGGTTAGGTGTAATGTATTTTTAAAACTTATTATATTTTTTATTTAAGGTATATGTACTTTGAATTAAGAATTTATATTAAACCAATTTTTAAATGCTATTTTAATAAAAATTACATAAATATTGTAATTAAAAAAAATATATCGAATCAA
The DNA here is from genome assembly GCA_004000155.1 of Tubulinosema ratisbonensis. NCBI lineage: Eukaryota > Fungi > Microsporidia > Tubulinosematidae > Tubulinosema > Tubulinosema ratisbonensis. Next base: position 5,708 of record RCSS01000787.1, on the reverse strand, counting down.
ATAAATAAAAAAAAACTTTCTTAAATAATTCATTCATGTTAAAGTTATATGTTTCTTTAATATTTTGAAATTTTCTATAAGTTAAATAACTTTACTTTTTAGATCCTTTTAATTTGCTGTAGTTTTAGTTTTTCAATTCAGAAAACAATGAATAAATAGATGTATGCCTCGTTTCTCCATCAAAACTCAAATGTCTTTTGATGGTTTCTAAGTTGTTTGTTGTAATGGCTAATATTTGTAAGATTTTATAGAGAATATTCTTAACATTAGAATGGAAATTTAGAAATCTAAATCAGAAATAAAATTTTTACAAACCAACCAAAACTTCCAAACTTTCATATAAAGATATAATTAATTTTTTAAAAGTAAAATAGATTTTGAATTTTATTTACAGATTTAGCAGTGATGAAAGCCAAGACTAGGATTAGTTTATAATGTTGATTAAATTTAAATTATTTTTATATAAATTTATAAACTCCATTTTGTTATTTTTCGTTTGAGGAATTAATTAAGGTAAAACAACAACAATTACATTTATTAAGATGTTAAGTTAATATATCTTCAATTGTCTAACAAAATATAGTTTAAATTTATTAAAACTCAGTTGAAATCTATCTGATTGGTATAATTCCTTATAAACATAAGAACTTAATTATGTAATGTTTAATTTTTATTTTTAATTACAGTGTTTTGCTAAGTTATGGTTACACTTTGCATTTTAATAGTTTAATTTACATTTAAATATTCACATTTTTAATACACATGGTCTTATTTTACAGGTTAATAGTTACACTTTTGATATTAATAGTCATACTAGCATGTTTTAGTTAAAAAATTTAAAAAATAATAAATTTTTATAATAATCAAATTTCAATATATTAAAAATGCTTTAAAATTATATCGTTTCACGAGTTTAAATAAATTCATCTTCCTGTTGTGTCTTTTTCAACCATTTTTTTATGTTCCTAAAAAACCTATACATTGTAAAAAAAACCACTATTATAACTTAGCAAATAACTTGGTAAATCTTCGATGCTCAAAATTGGCTGTTTAATTCTTAACTTTTATTAAATCGTCAATTAGATTCAATTAAGGAGAATAAGACACTAAAATTTTGTGTGTATTGTTATTTGCGACCAAAGAATTTATAACTTTCATGACTTATGAAATAGTACATTTTCTGAAATTTAATTTTTTAATGTAATTTCTGAAATATAATGAAGGCTTATTTTTTAAAAAGAAAAAAAAGATTCTGAATTATAAAGGAAATGTGAGATTTAAAAATAAAAAAATCTTGCCATGTTTATGCACATACAAATAAAAGGGGCTTTAAACTCCAAAGTTCAAAATATTAAATTTAATTACTCCCATATTGTCGCTCTTCTTTAATTTTTTCTTAATTTAAAAGTAGATATTATCTTATCGATGAGAAATAAGCTTCATCTATATATTTCCTCTATAAATTATTAAATCTTTATGTAAAATCATTGCGATCATTAAGAGTATTTAATGTGTTTCTTGTTTTAGGAATAAATACTTGCCTTTTAAAGCTATAATTTATTTTTTCTATAGTTCTGTGAATAGTAGATATACTAATATTGAAAAATTTCTACTTTTCCGGGATTTTCTAGCTCTTTTAAGTAAATAATACAATTATTGCTAATCATTATGTATAAGAATTTTTTTAAATTTCTAATACAACCGGCATTCTCTACTACTGTTTTATCTGTATTTCTAGCTCTATCGAAATATACTTTTCAATTATACNAATATCTAAGAAATTAAATGAATATTTAGGTTGAAGGAGAGGTTAATAGGGAAATATTTATTCAAGATAATATGAGATTTATTATAATGCCGAATTTATTGCAAACATACAAAGATGTAGATCTAAAATTTTATTTCTACTGTTTGCTCTTCCTTTTTAAGCACATTAAAAATTTATTTTCTAAATGAAAATCCTCAGTTTGTTCTATGCAGGCTGAAAACAAAAAACAATTGACAAATCATATTAAAACTAATATGAGTTTTTTTAATATCGCAGATTTTTAAGGATGTTGGAGAAACCTTATGAGAAATTAAATAAAATCATCAATTCGCAAGGAAATTGTGCAGCGTCAGATAAATCAGGTACAAAATTTACACTACAAATAAGCAATTAAATTTAAATAATATAATTATCTAATTAAAGAAGTATAAACAATTGATTAATTTTAATACTTTGAAATGACATCAAACCAAAATTTTTTTGAAGAAACTGTAATTAGATTACCGATTGAGGCGTTAATCTCGCTTTTAATGAATACGGGATTCTTAAAAAGGAAATAAAATTGTTCTGTATGTAATTTATCTGCAAAGTTAGTTCGGTTACGAGGAGTGTTGATAAATTATCTTGGCGCTGCCTTAAACCTGATTGCTATTCTTATAAAAAGTACTATTCTTTAAGACTGTCAAAACTTCTTTTAATCTTTTCGCCAAAGATGGAGGAAAAAATTAATACATAAGGAATTTTAATAAATTTAATATGATTGATAATAATCTTAAACTAGACACAAACAAACAATTTAATAAGATTGGTAATACTATAAAGACAAAATCACTCTACCTTGAGTACCTTGAGGACAAGGTACCACAGAAATTCCATAAAGGCAAAGTTCTTTTTTTGAAAACCCCAATATTTCTTTTAAAGATATTCACAAGGGGGCAATAAAATTCTCGCTCAAACAACGTTTGCATAGTATTATTCGAAGTATAAGTTTACGTGGTAGTATAATAAAAGTACTACATAAAGAGTTAGTTTAATTCCTGAAACAAATTTCATCAACAACAAATTTGGCGGTCCAGAAAACATTGTCAAGGTAGACAAAAAATATGGACTTATAAATGTAAAAGGCACCGTGGAAGACATAAAAAACAAAACAGATNTAATTTNCATGGTAGAAGTAAGGAATCATATTACAAGGTGCTTCGCTATAATTATTTCTGACAAAAATCATCTACTCCAATGCCCATTATTTGTTCACACGTGGCAAATAACTCAATAATTTGGTCACACGAGCCAAAATATTATGGCAAACTGTCTTATTTCAATCTTTATCACGGCACTATACTCCTTAAATTAAATTTATGTGCAGTACAATCGGAATAAATACTCAAGCTGTGGAATTTTTTAACAATGAATTAAACTTAAAATAAAAAGGAGAAAAGAAGATCAAACTGAAAAAAAGGGTGATTTTTAAAAGAACTTTGTTTTTTATTTGCTAACAAACACAACTTATTTGAGGCAATATTGAATTTAATTATACTTTTATTGATTTAACCTGTTTATTTCATATAAATACTTAATAAATTTAATTTAGTTATTCAATAATTAATAAAGTAATTATTAGTTTTATTTTAAAAGAATCAGATAAAAGTTTTTAATAATGAGAAGATTTAGTTATTTTAATATCTTTAGACTTAATTGATCAAAAAAGATGATGTAAATTGAAAAGACTGACGAAGATTTATTTTTATCTTTTTTTTTTGACGTGAATAAATAAAAAATCTTCAAAAAAAATTATCTAATTATTTAACTTTTATAAATGAAAAAAGAAAAATTATAAATGTTACCTTGTAAATATAAAACTTATATTTGATACATAAGGCGAAATAGACATTTTTACTATACACAATAAGAGAAACAAAAGGTTAAGCAGCCAAATCTACTAAACTAGCGATATTTGTTACGAAAGCTAAAATAGAATTAAAGGTAAAAAATGATATTTTCATTTATTTTTTTGTTTTTATTNAAACATTTATTTAAATATTGTAGTTTTTACTTCGATANCAANNAAAACTTAAACAAGTTTTGNTAATTTTTAAAACAGNAATAAAAATCNAATNTACTTTATTTANGTATATTTTTCTGGTANTATCCTNNTTNTANTTNNTTTNNNTCCCCNAAATACTACAAAAANACTTNTATAAATNAATATAAGAAAAAATCAAGAAAAATTTAAAACCTANTCTAATCTCAATGTTTNNAAAANGTCTGTCTTTANNATTAGAAAANTATGCATNTGATTTTGTTNNGTGAANGAAAAATTAGAANTCCTNAACTTNAATAGGCNTTNTAATTTTTTTTTAAAAAATTNTGATTACATAAAATACNAATTGAATAAATTACNTTAAACAGAAAANAATATATTTTTTGTTATAAATCATNANATGATTTAANTTTCTAAAAAGNNTAAGAATAAATATAAAATTTTCNAGCGAATNATATTGTTATANNCTGCTGAATTGTTTGTTTTATTAAGTTTACTTCTGCCANTNTTTTTNGAATACATAAAGAAGNGTTATTNATTTNAAATNTTTTTTNTCCANTTTTTTTCTNNNAAATTTTCAGGNTTACAATAGTATTATTAAAAAAATNAGAAANAANATTTAATTATAGGNAAGCAAATATCAAAAACATAACTGAAAANNTATCGGGTAAAGAAAATAAANGNTTGTAGCTAAAATCGCNAAAACTTACTTTTTTACAANGAGNATGGAAGCTATTGANAAAGAAAGAGTCATGAAGCGAATAACTGGCTTTATAAAAAACAATAATGAATTAGAAAGATATAAATGTACTTCCTTAATCTATTTTAGTGATATCCCCGTTTTTCATAAAAATAAATTTATAGCAGAAAGACTAATATTATAAATGATATATAAAAGCAAACTTAAGCATACATTAATATAATTGACCTGTTTATCACACATTTATAATTTGAAAGAAAAGAACAAACAAGTAAATAAAAATTTGCATTTAAAAAATTGTCTACAGACATTTATTTAAAAAGCAAATTCATTTAAGATTAAAAGGATCTTGTGAGCAGCAATTTACTCATAAAAAATTTTTTACAACATATGTCTGCGAGCATATTAAAAGATATATTTTAAAAATGACTGAAAATATTTTGCAATCGGCAAATTTTTACCATTTAAGAGCATATAGGCAACCTCAAAAATATGTAACCAAAAGATTCTTTTAGAAATTTTAGTACGAATATATTTTTTTTTAAATGTAATTATTATTTTTAGTGCCTTTAAATTAAAAATTTTGATTGGTAATTTTGTATAAAAATACTTTCAGAAGATTGTTGATATTTTTTTCTGGGGGTTGATAATATTTATAAAATTTAGTAAAAAGGTTATTTTTATCTAAATTTGTAAATATTTTCTGACTTCAAATATACCCAGTCCATTTCAATTTATCTTAAGCGTTTGTACAGAAATGTATTCTGTCTATAATAGCAAAGTAAAAAAAATATATTTATAACATATGTTTGATAAAGATAATAATAAGAGATCAAACAGAAAGGGTAACAATTTTTTTGCAAAAACACATAAAACTGACAAAAAACCCTAATTTTTAAAACACGAATATAGCTTTGAAGTGTTTTATTTGATTAATTCTAAAACGATGATGAGAATAGATTTATGTTAAATTTTATCAGTTTTGGATAAAAATATTTGAGACTATAGGAAGGTTTTTACTATGTATTTTGTTCAATTATTTTATATTGACAAAAAAACTTATTTTTAGAGATAAAAAGATTCTTTGTGAACCTAGATATAATTATAAATATTTTAACATCCTTTTTATAAAAAAGAAAAGTTAAACATTCATATAATTTTAATACAATAGTCAAAATATACTTAATTAATATAATTTA
>RCSS01000785.1:0-16030 GCA_004000155.1 Tubulinosema ratisbonensis | reverse complement strand
TAAACATTCAAAACATTAACATGCTTTTTTATTCAAAGAAAGGCCGAAAAACAGTGAAAGTAAAACCATAAGCATAGCAAAAACAATTTGTAAGGAGGAAGAACTAGACCCAAACTTAGAGTATAAATGTAATAAAAACACATTAGCCATAAACAATAAAGATATAATTAAAACATGGACAGGTGTTAACTGAATCGGCTTAAGTTCATCAGACAATAATTTATTGATTATTTCTCTTTTATTTTTGGTTTGTGATGGAACATGTTTTTTTACTTCTATTTTCTTCATTTAAGGATAAAATTTAATAAAATAAATAAATTAAAAAAATTTTATATAAAAAAATGTATTTATTTTATTAAAATTTTGGTTTGTAAATCATGCACAGCATAAAAAAGAAAACTAGAAAAAGAATCCAATCACTTCTCTCAAAAAAATTAGGACCAGAGTACATTTCATATAGACAAGGCTTTAATGGTACTAAGCTAGCATATATAGAAGGATGGGTAGCAATTTCTATTGCAAATAATATATTTGGCTATGATGGATGGTCATCAGAAATAAAAAGTGTAACTTTAGATTTTTGTGATGAATCAGTTGGTAAAATCAGCTTGGGAGTAAGTGTAGTGGTGAGGGTTAGTTTAGTGGATGGTAATTTTAAAGAGGATATTGGGTTTGGAAGCAGCGAAAACCAAAGAAGTAAAGTTAATGCATTTGAGAAAGCAAAGAAAGAAGCAGTGACAGATGCAATTAAAAGGGCACTGAGACAGTTTGGAGATGCTTTAGGTAACTGCTGTTATGATAAAGTATATGTATCTGTGATACAAAAGGTATTAAAACATAAAAATATTAATTTTTATGAGAATAATTTGTTAAGAAAAAATGATGAATTAAAATGTGAAGAATTGAGTGATAATATTTCAACAGAATTAGAGAAATTAGATTTAACAAATGAATGATTAATATTTTAAAATATTTGATAAGTAAAATGACGTACAACAAGAAAAAAAGTGCAAATCTATATTTTAATGAAAGATTTTTTTATTGTTTAATTTTCTTAAAAATTTAAAAGATATTTTATTTTTTAGTAAGTTTCACATATGAACCTGTACATATTGATTTTTAATTTATCATTCAACGCAACATATGCCTTACTTTTAAATTGTATCTTATGGTGTAATAAATATAAACATTATTTTTTATACTTTAATTGCCGTATTTTATAGATTTAAGAGATACAATTCATGAGTTGAATCTCAACTACAATCCTTTTTAATTTTTTCAGGTATTTCAAAGAAAGGTATACGTAACTATGTTCGTTTCCTCTACCAAAGCCTGCAAGGTAAGGTAGACTTAGGCAGTTGATAGAGTGAAATCATGTTTTTTTACTCCTAGGGTATGAAGTACTAAAACCATATAATCAAATTTAAAATTTGTTTACTTATATTATCTATTTATAGGTGTTAATTCTCAAAGATATAACAGATTTGTATTTCATTCTTTTGTATTTAAGTAAAAATTTGGTTTTTTAGTCTTAATTACATAAAAATTAATTAAAATTTGTTTAAAATATCATTGGTTTTTCTTATGATTTAGGTGTAATAAAAAAATTCACACCAAAAAATTTTTAACTCTTCAATTTTATAAATTTTGTGAAATACACAAAGAGATTTCGTTTATAAAAAGATATTATTTTTGATTTTCGTAAAATTAATGAAATTTTTTAAAGTTTCTTCATTTATGGTATAACAATGATTTCTTCTGGTATTTTATCATAAAAAGGTTTTTTAGAAATTAAAACAGAAAATGTATAAATTTCATTTGCCACAATATTTTATAGAAAACTTACTTTTCTTAAAAAATAAAATTATAATTTTTATTTAAAGAAAAAAAGTACTTTATCAATATCATTAAATCTAATTAACAATATTTTTGGTTTTTAAATATTCACTCAAATTAATAAGATCACAATGAACGGAGAATAAAAATGAATAATACATCCCATCAGCCCAAAAAATTTCTTTATTGTAAACTAAAAAAGTAATAAAATTTACTAAACTGATAAACAACATAGAGAAAAAACAAAACAAAGTTATACAGTCATAATAAAAAATAACATAAAATAAGAAATAAAAAAGTATTAACGAAATACCACTTATCCCCTTAATTAAAAGGTTGTGACACTTTTTCGTAAAAGGTAAATAAAAAATAATTGATAAAAAATTGATTCCGAAGATCAAAATTTTATAATAATCAGTTTTAAACACAAAAGATGATAAATATCGGACATAGAAAAATATTAAAAGAAATATGTTAAAAGAAAATAATAAAAAATTACAAATATTGACTGTAAAAAGAAAATCGAATTTGAAAGACAAATTTCTTATCAGTGTAAAAAAAAGATTCGTTATAAATAAAATGTACAGAAGTGACAAATCGCCGTTTGTTTTTGAATATATTAATGAAAAAAATAGAATCTGTAAAGTATAATTTAGCAAACAAGTTGATAATTTAAATTTTGTTTCGTTTTTATAAACATGATTCTTTATCATGTCTGTTAATTTATCTTGTTTGATTTCTTGTTTCTTTGGTGTAACAACATCATTTGTTGGTTCTTCAAAATTATCTTCAAAGACTGGGTTTATAAAAGTTAAAAGGGTTTTTTGTTTTGGTGTTTTGGGTGTGAGCCTAAAAAAATAGCCCTGTGTTTTTTCTTTTATTGTTTTCGGTCTTTCTTGGGGTAAAGTTTCTTGATTTATTACAATTATTTGGTTGTGTTGATCTGATAAATCCATTGGCTTTTTTTAATAAAATGATAAAAAGAATTCTGTTATCATTTAGATTGAAAAATTACCGATAAACCATAAATATTAAAAATTATCATAGGAAAAATTTTAAGGTTTTGGATTAAAAAGAATAAGCTAAAGAAAGAGCTATATTTTTATGCTAAAGTATATTTTTAGTTGTTATTTATATAAAAAGGTGAGCCTAATTTTTGATTTTAGAAGAAAAAAAGCCAGCTTTATGTTTTTATTATGAATAAAAGATAATTTTTGACAATATCGAAAAAAGTATTTGTATTTTGGGCAGTAATTTTTAATTGAATAAGTTTTAATCGTGAAAAAAATTAATCAATTCAATTCTTTTTTTATAAACTATAGAACACATTAAAATATACAATAAAATCCTAGTCTCTTATATTCCATAAAGAGTATATAATTTCTTAAGAATAAGTATTTGTTTAAATCAATTTGTAAGTTCAGCTTAATATTAAAAATCATGTTTGCAAAACGGCATGGTTCGAAAATGACCCAGAATATTTTCTGTAAATATAACGAAAATTGGCTAAAAGTTAAGTCTTTGTTTTTTCAAAACAAGCATTATCCCTGGTCCTGCCTAAAATTTTAATATTTAATAAGTTTGTAAATTTAAAAATCGGCTCGGCCTCAAAATATAGCGGTAATTTTATAAGTGAAAAATTACAATAAAATTTATCTCTCCTATAAGCCCTTTGAAAAGAAGGGGTTTTTGTTTGTTGTCCTTAATCAATTAACACCAACCATTCTTCGTTAATTTACCATAATAAATTCTTTTTTTGGGGTACTAAATTTTTATCGTGGATGTTTAGATAATACTTTGAGCATTTTTTTATGTAATTTTCTTTTTGTTTTACTTTAGTATCAAAATTCTGAAGAATGTAACATCTTAAAATAATAACAAGTTCAGGAAACATAATATCATCAATTAATATTGTTTAACGATATTTGTTTTTTGTGATATTTGAGAGCACTTGTCTTAAATACATTACAAGCCAATTTTATTTAATAAGCAATTAAATTAGTACAAAATTTTTCAAAAGAAAATTATTGTTTTAATACAATTTTTATTTTTTAAGTTTGTTTTGAATGAATGGTTGAAACTTAAGTTAAAGTTAGTTCTATAATAAAGGCGATAACATCAATAAAAATGTAATAAATTATATGTATTTAATAGTTATGATTTATACGATATTAATTTTAACTTTAAATCAACTAAAGCGAGCTATTTCGATTATTAACATCTTATTTAAATACAAACATTAACTTATGGCAATTGATTATGGTGAGCATCGAGCTTATGGAGTCTAAACATCTTAATTAAAAAATTTGCATTGGATTCTTAGTAATAAATCGTTATAATAGATTTCTACAAAATTTTTTTGAGTTCTTATCTATTAAATAGCTTTTTAATATTCTTTGCTCTTTTATTTTTTTTAAAATAATTTTTACAGATTCACTTTCTCGTTAAAAATATTTACATTTCATAAGAACACGTTTTCTAAAATCGATTTAACGATCAAATTGAATCAAGATAGCTAATATTTTACAGAATAAAAAAGGTTTTCAATTTTATTTTCTACGAGCTTTGAAAAAAGATTTAAATAGATATAAGGTTTTAAAACCATCTCTTCTAATGTGTAAAAATATTACACGTAACAAGACTTATAATTATTAGTTGATTTCTAAACTAAAAATGAGTTACATATTTGTTGTGATTCGATTTTATATATTTTTATGAGATGGCGTCTTGTGAAAATTATACAGCAAGTTCACAGATATACAGCAAATTATTTATTTAAGAATTTTTATCGTGTTCAATATTATTTGTTGTTAAATGTTTTAAATTTTATTATAATAGCCTAAATCATCATCTAAAAGATAATAAAAATGTAAAGAAAACTTACAACGATCAATATTTTTTGAAAGTTAAACAATTTAAAATAATAAAAATTTTTCTGAGTTCTGTGAATGAGACATCCATTCTAGAGCTATCACAATACCATCTACATATGACATAAAAACACTCGTCCAGTAAATAGCATATTGTGTAATCTGTTACTAGATAATTAGGTACATATGAAGATACCGCGAGCCTTTCCCCACTAAAACCCACAACGTGCATTTTATGAATGTTAAAAAAACTTAAGTTGCGTGCTTTAAATGAAGATATCATTACACATTTATCTTTTGTTTTGCCAGTAGTCAATGTAGACGTTTATAATAAAAATTAACCGATTTTATTTTAAATGAGTTGTTATAAAATTGAAACAAAATTTTTTTCACGTAAAATTATAAAAATAAGATTGTGCTTTTATAAATGTAAATAAATGAAAATAAGTCTAACAAAATTAATTATTAAACTTTTTAGTAGATTGAATATATTAGAATATACTTAAAGTGATATAAGAAATGTGTTAAAATATAATCGATGAATATACTTCGTTATTGAAATTTATAAACTATGAATCAAAACAATTTTATTACCTTAAAAGAGGGTTTTAACAAATTGCTACATAATAGATTTAAAGATTTTTGCTTTTTAGTTATACTACTAATTTCAATCAAAAAACTTTAAGAATGAAAGGTAGATAAATTATTATTGAAAAAATAGCATAATAACATAATTTTTACGGCTGATATATATAAATCAGGTAAATTTCAATATGTAATGGTTTAAATTCTAATTAAAGATACTCTAATTTAGAATCAAGTTTAGACTTGAATTATAAAATGTTGTTTTTAAATTTTAAAATTTCATTTGTAAAGCAGCAGCTCATAATTTAATTAAAAAAATTATTGCTCGAATATCTGTTTGCTTTAGAAAAATGTAATTTAAATTATAAGAATTATACTGTGTAAATTTTAATTTTTACTTTTTCAGTTAAATGACAATTTTAGCAAAAATTTGACTTTATTTAATTTAACTACCCATATAATTCAAAATTAAACTATTATTAAAAATCAGAGAAAGAACATATAAATAATACAACCCTGAAAAATGTAAATGATCGATCATAAAAAAATAATCATCATATGTGAAGTAGTTAACCAAATAAACGAACAAATTAATAAGTTGCGATAGCAAATACAATATAAAAACCAAATCAAAAGAAAAATATACAAAGAAAGTTACTATAATGATAAATAACAAACAAAAGAAGATATCATTATGGTTGTATTGTTTTCATATTTGGCAATTGGAGCAAAAAATACAAATAAAAACATCATAGATAATAAAAGTAAGGATTCGCCTAAAATATTTTTATAAGTTGGGTAAGTAATACCTAAAATTATTCTTAAAGTTACGATAAATGCTAATTTTAATATTGCAGCAGCCAAGTTGTAATAATTTACGCAATGTTTTAAATTAATGAAATTTAATAGACATCTGATTACAAATGAAAGAACATTAAAAGCAAAGAAAATAATTAAATAAATAGAAATTGTATTTGCAATCGTATTTAAAATCACAGCAAACATAATTGATGACATCAAAAGGTTGAATACTGGACCTATATACATAGCTATAGACTCGTGTTTTTTGAAGAATTGTATAACTTGATATGCCAAATAAATATGCCAGGGATAAATTTGATAAAAATCTATAAGTTTTGCTTTAGAAGGTGAAAATTTATCTTCTGTATTTTCTAATGGTGTTATTTCTGAATTACTGATAGAATCAGATTCTTCTAAACTTTTCTTTTTTTTTATATTCTTGTACATTACCTAACTTTTTTAAACTATTAGTTTCTTTTAAAAAGTTATCATTCATAAAAATAAATTTTAAGAGTTTAAATATTCTAAAATTAAAGATAACAAAGAGAGAACTTACTAAGACAAAGTTATGATAAATTATATCATTTATATTTTTTTCTTATGACAAATTTTTTAATGCAAATATAAAATATAATTATTCTCAGGCTGCATGTTTTTCTAATTTTAAGAATGTGATTTGTTTTCAAAAAAAATAAAATTAGCGAAAATTCTCACCCTCTAAAAAAAGTGTAGAAAATATATATTATCCCACAAAAAAGCAATCGATGATTGAAAAAGAAAAAATAAAAATAAAAAATTTTAATTTCCGATTTCATTATTCTAGTTTTCTTCTTAATTATTGCAATATGCACCTTTATAAATTTACTACGCATAAATACTAATTTAAATTTGTATGTGTATAAGGTATTTGACTAGTTTCTATAAGAGTAATGTTAAATTTAAATAAGAAGGTTTTAGAATGACAAAGTTTAAACTAATTTATTTTTTACCCCATTTTTTCATTATCTTCTGTGATAAAATAATTAAAGACGTTCTTAAATATGTTTTTATTTTTAGATAACTTTAATATTTTGGGGTATTTGCACATATTTACAATCAAAATATTTTTAATTAAGAATGTATATAACATTTTTTTGATTATATTGGTTTCTATATTAAAAATAATTTTATTTTTTTACAAAAATCAAGATTATTTTATATTAAAAACTTTTTATAAGATTATAAAAAAACATTTTAATTTTTAAAAAAAAAGAATTGTACTACAGCAAAAACTTTCGTAATAGATTAGGTAATATATAAAGATTTTATACTAAGATATCTGAATGGCCTTAATTCAATGAAAGGTTGTTGTTTTGAACAAAAAAAATACAATTTGGATTTAAATATTTAAATCGTTTGGCTCGGTTTATTTTTATTTTTGGAATTTCTCTAATGGTATTATGATCAAACTACCTACATTTATTTTGATATTCAAGATTGCAAAGAAAAATAAAACATAACATCTGTGTTATTAATAAAAATTTTACCTCTTTATTTGAATCTCTAGTAAATTTTATATTTAAATGTTAAATTAATTATAGAACGACCTAAAAAATGTTTTTCAAATTTTTTAAAATAAATGTGTTATTTCAAAAAAGTAATAGAAATTACATTGATCATAATAATAACTGTTTAACCCTTGTTAAATCATAATATAAAAAAGAACTTATAGGAATAAAAAGAACATTATTATAAAAATCAGAAGAAAGAATTATTATAGCAGTATATAAAATAAAAACAAGTGAGTTTTCGAATTAAACTCTAAAAAACAAAAAATACTAATTTCACACTTATTATTCGCTCTAGTTTGTCTCAAACTTAAGGAGAATTACAACATGTCGTAAATTATTTTTAACACAAATTCATTTAAAAAGTAAGAATTTTCTCTTGAATATTTATGGACGTTTTTAATCAAAACAAGACTAGATTCTTAAGACCGAATTAAATACCGCCATGTCTCTGTAAATAAAAATAAGTGTGGGATAATTTCTGTCTTTGTATCAAAGCTTTTATGGTCTGTTTAAAACTATAAAAAGATTTTTTTAAGATTATTTTGTTCCATTTAAAATAAATTTGTAACTAAAAATCCTTCTTAATGTCTCGTGAATAACCATGTTTTCGGTAAACTTTAAATAAAAAATACAGAGAGAAATAAGGTATTGATGCGAAAAGAGCTTTTGTATCCTTAATAATTCAATTTGAATTTTCACATGATAAATGCTCTCAGTTTTAAGAATAAAAGACAATCCAAATAAATCTATTCACGCTTTGCTTTTTCTGTTAAATTAAAAATTGACTAACTCAAATTGATAGGAACTGTTGTGTGGCGATAAAGATATACCGGTTCCTGAAAATTTTCAAAAATGCTGCTCTTTTTTTTGACGACTGAGATGCCCTTTCGCATTCTTTGTGGCTTCTTTCTTTGTTTAATGAGTAAATTTTATCATTTTAAATTTATTTACGTTACTCTTTTTCGTATAAGATTTTAAGGGATAAATATAAATTATTTAAATCTTAGTTTTAATTTTACCACTGTGGCATCATAAAATTAAATATTAATAAAATGTTTTTTTTTGATAGATTTAATAAAATGTTTTTTTGATAGATTTAAAAAAAACACAAATTCTGAAAACATACCTTTTTTTGTTGCCTAGGGATAAGAAATCAATACATAGATCTTTTTGCTTGCCTTCTAAATAAGATATAATACCTAATTAAAAGAAACATACGATAAAATATGTTTCTACATAATTAGGTATAGCTTAAGATACTGCGAGTCATTCACCCACTAAAACCCACCCCTTGCACTCTATTGACTGCCTAATTCTAACTTTGTACAGGCTTTAGTTACAGGAACTAAAGACATACCATTTTTAAGGCTTATAATTCATTAAAATAAATTATTTTTTGTTTTATATCAATTATTACATTATTTTGCATTTAAACTTATACAGATCGTTGTTTGCTCGTTGTATCTTCTCTGTAGAAAAACTTGATCAAAAACTAGCATAAAATTTGTTTGAAATTCAGATAAAAATGTGTGAAACATGTAGAAATTTATAACTTAGAAGTTTTAAATACAATTTAAACCCGAGTTCTTATAAAAAATATTCTAATATAAGTATAAATCTTAAAATTTCTTGCATTTTATTTACAGCATAACAATTTTTATAAAATATATAAATTTAATTAGACTAGGTATGTATGCTGAAATGTAATGAATAGTTAGACTTTAGGTATTAATTATTTATTTAAGTGCACTTATAAATATGGGTAGGAAAATATAATATTTATTAAAACCCTAACTTAGAATAAAAACCCCCATTTACGTAATTTCTCCTTTCCTGAATTATAATTAAATAAAAATTTTTTAGGTATTAGTCACTAAATCGAAAATTTAATTAATTAAAAATTTTTATTTCTTTTATGGCAGTTTTGACCCCTATTTTTCTATTAAAAAAGTTACATTCGCTTTCTAATAAAAATATCAATTTTCATAGACGTTATACATGCTTACAATTAAAATATTTTTATATTTTTCTTTTAATGTTTAATTTAGTTCTAAATTTTAAGTTACAAATAAATTTCACATGGTTTAATAATTAAAATTGCAGAAATTTTCATGTGCCTAAAATTTAATGTTTTAATTTAAATTTTCATTTTAGCTTGTCTTAGAAATGTTTTTTACATCATTTTGTCGCTTGGCGCTCTAAACTCATTTTAAAAATTAAAAATTTTTTAGTATTTTTAATTGTTAAAATATTTTTATGAACTCAAAATGAATAATTTCATCAAAATTTTAAATTAAAAATTAATATTCCTTTGTAACATGGAAAATGAATTAATTCCATTAAATGATATAAGAAATAAAAAAGAATCTACTGGAGAGGACGATATTATTGTAATACAGAAAGAAACAGAAGAAACAACACCAATAAATTTAGACCAAGTAGAGCATGGTAGTTCAATAAACCTTTCTAGCAATAAGAAATATAAACCAATAAAAAAATTATTATATTTGGGCTGTATTTTTTCTACTTCGCTAATAAGCACAGGTTATTTATTCGATCCTGAAATCAAATTAAATATTGCAATAAAAATTGGATACTTTATCTTTNTTACTACCTTTGTGCNAATAAATTTTGTATTAGTACACAAAAAGAAAAAATTACTTAGTAACTTTTTAGCTTTACTGAAGTTTATACCACTAATAATCATATCCTTACCTTTTACAGAGCTAAACACTTTTGTTTTTAAATTTAAAAACGATTTCAGTAATATTTTTTACTACTCAGTTTACTTTATCAATTTGGTAAGTTTATTATTGATTGATAATTTCAGAAATATACTTTTTATTGAAAACATAGGAATATTTCTTTTAGGTTTTTTATTTTCAGCTAACATTTTTTGTATTGTTTTAGCACAAAACTATGTTTCTATTGGCCTAATTTCTTTATGTATAATTTTACATTTAACAGGAGTAATCGGAAGAATGAAATTAAATGAGAGAATTTTGCCAGTTTTAGAAGCAATTTATTTTATATCGATGATATTTGTTTGTGATAATGCTAAAATGAACATAGTAAATACAAAAGATAGCATTAAGAATGGATATCCATAATTTTAATAAATTTTATCAAAGGAATTTATTGTTTGTGTAAATTTGTAAGTTTTTATATTTACATTTAAGATAATCATTTAATTGAATAAATGTTTTCAATGTAAATAAATCATTGATTGAGGTTTAATTAAAACATAGAAATATATAATATTTATGATTAATAGTATAGAAATTGTAATTAAATGACTATTATAAGATATCCAAATAAAAAAAATTGCGTTTTAAAACTATGGAATGATTTTTTATTTTTGACTTATTAGTTCAACATTATTTATATTTGATTAAAGTAAAAGTAGCTTTATATAAGATTAAAGATTTCTATGTTTAAGAAAAGCTAGAAAATATTACAAGTTTTTCTGAATATACCATAACAAAAAATTTAAATTACCAAAATGTAAAAAGATAATAATTTTTAAAAAAATTTTATTCCATTTTGGGAAAAGCACGTCATAATTAACATCAAACAATGCCATTATTAAGTTTTTAAAATTAATTTTAAAAATATTAGCTATTTTTCATGCTATGAATAATTTACATACAACATTCAAAATTTTATATATATAGTTATTCCGGTAACCAATACCTTACAGGTAAAGTATATTTTAAGCAATAAATAGTGCATAAAGTGAATTTGGGTGTGTATAAAGCTAACATAGTTAAAAGCCTTGAATCATCATATTTGTAAATATATACAATATTTTTTTCTTATAATTAAAAAGGTGATAATATATTATATCATTGCATAGTTATTTTCTTCGTATGGATTTTTCATCTCTAGGCAAAAAAATTATTTATGTTTATTAAAGTATTGTACTTGTTTAGAAAAATTAGTTACATTCCTTTTCATCTCAAAAATTACTTATTTATAAATTACATAAATATTTTTAAATTATACACTTCTAAAATATAACAAACTTAGACACTCATAATTTAAATTAAACAAACATAAGTTTTTTTATTTTAATAACATTTTGTTATTTAACATAGATTCAATTCTCAAAATAAATGAGTATAAAAATTTAATTGAGCTAAAATAAACTGATAATTTATCTAATGAATAACAGACATAACAAGTCTATTTTTGATTCAAGAATTAATAAACTACCTTAAATTTTGTTGTAAATGATGTAAATTTTATAAGAGTTACAATTAGACAGCAAAAATATTTTGATTGGTCAGATTAAGCTAAAAATAAATTTTAATTTTTAAATGAAAAAAATAAATAATTTAATATTTAATTATCTTTTCCTTTTTCTTCTAATTTCTCAGCATAAAAATTGACAATACACATCACAAAAAATCCTGCAAAGATAAGTAAAAGTCTCACAAATTCCTCTTTCTTATTCTTTGCATCCTCAAATCCATTATTAAGCATTTCTAAAAATCCAATATAAAAGAAGGATCCTGCAGAAATACCAGTTAANAGTTTAATTACCACCCCTTTTGAGTCATTAAAATTGTTAACACTAAATTTACCAATAATTATTCCCAGGGGAGTAAGAATAGAATAAACAAAAATTAAAAANAAGTTGGTCAGCTCAGAAAAATTACTTTGAAACACAGAAACACCCAAAACAATCGCTTCTATCCATTTATGTCCCACTAATCCAAGCATATACCACTTAAGTTCTTTTTTAGTTTTTACTGGCACACCCAATCCTTCCATAAAAGAATGTAAACTCATCGCCACTACAAAAATACAAGCTTGTTTCTCGGTAGCTTTTTCTGGAATTGAATCTTGTTTCCCAGAAGAAGAAATGTAAAGTTTATCTAAAGAAAATAAAAAAAGAAAGCTTAACCCAGCGGAAAAAGGGGCCAACAATCCTTTAATTTCGTACATATGTGGTAGAATGTGAAATATCATTGTTGTAAGAATTACTCCGCCAGTAAAACACTTAATATGGTCTGGTATCTTTAACTTCTCAAGTATCTTAAATGAGTATGCAAAGCCAAAAGTAAATATGAAAATAAAAAATGAAGTTTTGTATAAATCTTTATGGGTGAACATTAAAGAGATGGATTCAAATTTTTTCTTTTTTTTATTAATAAATTTAATTTTTTGTTTTTCTGCTGATTTTAATTGCCGGAAAGAGAAATACTGTTTTGATTTAATATTATTTATAAAAAAATGGCTAAAATTAAAAAAAAAGTCCGCGAGGAGGGGGTTTTGGAGGGATAAAAAGATTACTCTTATTTTTAAAAATAATTTTTATAGTTTAGAAAAATTAAATGAGAGATTATTATTTCATAAAATTTAGAATGAATCCGACTTAGAAAGATACTCAATATATCCAGATCTACAACCACATACCGTGTAGATTATGTAGAAAAAAAAATTAACAAAAGGAAAATCAAATTTGTTATTTTTACATAGCTGGTATATACATTTTTACCAAAATTTATCTACTTTTTTTTCTAAAAAAGCATTTTATTAAAAAACTCCCTTCTTTTAATATATAAATCTCCAAATTTAATCAAAAGAATCACACACCAAAATAAAATCACTTCTCTCGTATGCTTTAATTTTTAATTCTTTACACTTTTCTAAATAAATTTCATACAATTCAATTTGATTCTTTTTTTTACTTCTATTAACTATTTCTTTTACGATTTCTTTATGAACATTGCTCTCTTCTTCTATGTTAACTTCATTTTCTCCCGCAAGTTCATTTATCACTTTGTCAAAAGTCTTCCTTAAATCTCCATCCGTGCTCTTTTTAGCAATAATCTTAATTTTTATTGGGTTTAATATTTCATTCTTTAATTCATTTTTAAATTTTAATAAAAGTATTTCTTCTATCTCTTCTGATGTGTATGGCTTAAAAAAGAGAACATTTTCATTAGAACCAAGATAATTTGATATAGTAATTAGTTTATGTTTACTTTTTAAGAACGATTCTATTATTTTCTCTGACTCTTTTTTATGATTTTTTTCTAAGATGTCAAATTCATCAATGATTGTTAATTTTTTTGGTATCTTGATTGATAAAGAAAGTAATTTAGTTAAATCTGAGTATGCGTTGTAAAAGTTGTAATGTTTGTTTTTTAAAATGTGTTTTATGGTCAAAGTTTTGCCTGTGCCAGGTTTACCACAAATGTGAAGTATCTTTTCTTTTGAATTAAGAAATTCTTTTATTGATTTTATTTCTTCTTTTGCCAATAAATACTGTCTATATTTGATTTTACCTTTTTGATATGGAAATTTGAAAAGTTTAAATCTCGTCATACGTCCTTTTCCAATATATTTTCAATCCACTTATAGATTGAAAATAAATAATCTGAATCCACTTATAGATTGAATATAAATAATAATGTATTTTAATTTTAGGTGAGAAAATATATTTTGCTTTAAAATATATTATTGCTCTTATTGCAGTTTTTACATTTATAAAATACTTCATTAACATATTTTTTAAATTTTAACATATTCATCGTACAACTACAGTATGAACATTTTTTTGGATAAAGCAAAATGTCTCATTGTATTAAGTGCTTTATAGCCGATAGGGGGCCTGAAAATATTCTTGATCGATCGTTTCTTGGTACTTTCATAGAGATAAAATTTGTCATTTTCTAATAGGACCGTATAACTCTATTTAACAAATTTCAAAAAAATAAAAAGATTTTTAAATCATAAAATTTACAGATTAATTAATATTTCCACACAGAAAACAATAAATGCAAGTCAAAAAAATTAATTAATTTAAAATTGATAATATAAAAAATATTAATTTAATATTTATTTTATAATTAATGTAGTAATATTTTTTCAAAAAAAGAGTATTACGGCCCTGAACCGTATCATTGGCTATTAGCATTACCCAGGCTATGCACATGTGGGGCGGTGGCCATAGAAGTTGGAATCCGCTGAGAAACGTGTTACAACGTACCTACCGAATTCTCCTGTAACCAAAGCCTGCAAGGTAAGGTAGACTTAGGCAGTCAATAGAGTGCACCCAGGCTATGCACATTCTTTCTTAGCATCTCTAACGATAGTTTTTTCTGTTTTTCTATCAAAGTTATAAATATAAATAATTTTTACAAATTAATAGTTATTTGTTTCTTTGACTTAAAAATTTTTTTGATCATATTTTTGTAAGAATTTATTATACATAATTTTAAAAGAGAATTTTAACCAAAAAGTTTTAAATTAACATCAATCATTACTAAAATCTTTAAAAAAAATAAAAAAATTCTTAGAATTACAGTTTATCACTATATATTGTTAAAAACTTGATTTTTTTGAATCAAATTAATTTTTATGACAAATATTAAAAATCCCTAAATTATTATGTAAGATTTTAAAGCTGTTCTCAGGGTGATTGGGCGGGATATAAAATTATTATTGGCAAAATGTCTTATATTTAGGTTTGGCTAGTTGTCTACTTACCCCACCGAAAACCCTTTGCATTATACATAATTTATTTTCATCATCTTCTACCACAACTCCTTCTTATCTATTAAAATTTCTTTATATTCTAGACTACCAACTGACAATTCACTTAGGTAGAGACACCATGCAGCAACAGCTTTAGTACCAATTCTAGTTGTTTCGAAAATCTCAAAAATGGACACCTTGTGAAGATAGTGGTAAGAGATCTTCAACAAATTTGCTACACCTATTTTATTATCTTTAAAAAAAAGTTATTTTGAATATAGAAAAGACAACCCCGTGCTTTTTTTTCTGCATTCAAATAAAATTTTTTATTGAAAATTATAAAGGCATTGCATTTGTAACAGATCTTTTCTTTAACAAGTACACCTTCTACTATGAGAAACTCTACTCCTGCATTGTAAGTTATTGTTACAAAAAAACCATGTCTAATTTCATTTAAAAGTATCAGCTAGGATAAATTATATTTATATAAGAGAGTTAGGGGTTGGTTAAGGTTAATTAAATTAATATTTATTATTGAATTTTGAAAATTTATCTTTTGAAAGTTTTTGTTTATATTTATCTAAAATAAAAAAAATATGAGTTAAATATCTAAAAAATAATGCCAAAGAAGCTTAAAGATCTATTTTCTAAAAAACACGAAATTTTATAATATACTGCTACTTTTAGTTCTTCTCAAGACTTTCTAAAAGGTTAGATTTTTGTGCTTACCAAACCGAAACCCCGACTTTAGGAAATATTTTTGTTTGAAATTTAATATGTTAATTCTTGTTTTATTGATTTGCTTTCTTATTCATCATATAAATATCAAAAATAGAAGGTTTAAATAAATTTTTAATATATTTATTTATTAAAATGCAAAAAAAATAAGTGTTGAATTTT
>RCSS01000781.1:0-15382 GCA_004000155.1 Tubulinosema ratisbonensis | reverse complement strand
CCTGAGCAAACCTTTTTTAGTTAAAATATCGTTAATATCTTTCTGTAATGTCTTATTACTCAAATAGACAAATTAATAATTTATTATTATTTTTGATCTATTATTTACCTCACCAATCAAGGATAATAGAAACAAATTAAATATAAATAAACAAAAAAGTTTAAAAAGTTCTAATAATAATAATCATTTAAGTCATTTTATCTCAAAAACCTTTTATGCTAAAACGCCTAGAGAAATAAGAGATTTTCCATTTTAAAGATCATCTTCTAAGTTCCAGATAAATTTAAATCAATTTTTAAAGAATAAAATGTTGAGTAAAATAAGTATTATTATATTTCACCTTTGAATGGGATTTAAAGCTTAAATACAAAAAATATTCAATCAATAAAGCTCTTTAATAATTTAGAAAATAATAATAAAAACTATTGTAATGTAATTTATAAAAAAAAAATTGAATGAAATATTTTTAAACCCCGTGAATTAACAAAACAAAAGAAAACTTTAAATAGATTCTTGACTTGAAGAGTATTTTAAGTTGTTACCTTATGGGGAAGAACAACCACTCCCATGGATACGAAAAAACAAAGATTTAAATGAACATCTATAATAAGTTCTTGAAGCAGCAAGGAATAGGTCACTATGCCTAAACTACCAATATGGTGCCCAAGTCCTCGATTACACTTCATTTTGATCTCAAATTTGACAATTAGAGAAAAAACAATTTTGAAATATGGGCTAGATAGAAATGTTAGATTAATAACAAGAACCAGAAAAATTACCCCCTGAGAAAATTTTTTAAAATATAAGGTTAGATGAGCCATCCTCTTAACATTTAGTTCGTTTCACTAGAATAAAGAATGTTTCTCTTAAATGCCATATTCATAAAAATCTACTTTCTTAAATAGTTTCTCTAAAATTTTGTAAAAATAAATCATTTGGTTACCTCTTAAAAACTTGTTCCGGATTGACATCATCTGTTTTGATTGTTATATTTAACTTATGAAATTGAAAACACGCCTATAAAAATGAAAGGAAATCGATATTTTGAAAAAATTTAAACAAGATTTCTCTGAAAAGATTGATAAGTTTTTATTGATTACAAAATTATGCAAATGAAATGAGTAGACTATTTAAGAAGTCTAAAACTTAATTGTGGATTAAAAAAATTTAGAAATACTGCGAGAAGCAAAATACCTAGGGGCCGTTCTTAAAATTTATAGAAAATAAAGCAATTCGAATACTTATTAGATCAATATATTAAATTTTTTTTATAAATTTGACGTTATATACTTTTACATCTTTATGTATTTCGACGAGTAGGTTTTTATAGTTTAATATTAATGTATTTATATCTTTAATAAATCTGCGAGTAGTATTTTTGTAGAAAAAATTATTATGTTAAGTAAAAAAAGGGTTTTTTATAAAAAAAATACCAATGAATCAGCTTATAATATTACTCTTATGAATAACGATTTTCGAGAATAATTATTTTTTTTCAATTATTATATTGAATTTAACATCAAAGATCATCAAAACTAACAAACTCATTATAAAGAATTATTAAAGGTAAGTCTTTTGAAGAATTAGAATGATACTTAATAAAGACTACTAAATAATTAAAGAAAAAAAAGATTTGAAAAATTCAATTCTACAATATTTATGGCTTTGTAAGAACTAAGGACTATGGAAATACTAATTGTTTTTTTTTTGTTGTCTAGGGATGGGAAATCCATACGAAGATCTTTTCGCTATACCTTCTATATAAGGGTATTAATACCTAGTCGACGGAAACATGCGGTAAAATATGTTCCCCATACTTAGGTATAGCTCAAGATACTGCGAGCCTTTCACCCGCTAAAACCCACCCCGTGCACTCTATAATTATTTTTGATATAATCTGCCTTTTTGGTAAAAAGCGATTTATAAAAACATTACAGTATATAATGAATAAAGTATATCTTACAAGGTAAAGGTATTTTAAATAAAAATTATGGTAAAAGGAAAAAAAATAATCATTCAACCTTTATTAAACTTCAAAGAGCTACAAATTTACCTTAAATAAATCAGATATTCGAATTTTCAAAACGAAACAATTTAAAAAGAGTCTTTGCTACACTTTAATTTTCTAAACCAATTCTCTTTTGTTAATATTTTCACTAATTTGTACGAATATAATTTATTTTTGTTCTACAATTAAAACTTTTTGGTAATTAACTAATATATTTACTTATTTTTAAATTTTTAAGTTAGAATATTTTTTAAATCATCAGTAACATTTTAAGGGCTTTATTTGAGACCTCTTTAAAAATTAAGCGTTAATTTTAATATTTTTTGATATATTCGATCAATTTCTAGTGATCCAAAAAAATTTTTATTATGAGGTATAAAAAAAAGTTATATCAAAAATTCTTTAATTTAAATTAAATGTTTAAAACAGTATAAAAATTAGGATATCGTATAAAAACAATAGTTATTGATATTAAATAAGAAGAGAGGAAAAAACCAAACTCTTTAATTAATATTAATAAAAATGTATTCTTTAGTTTACCAATAAATAAATAAAATATTTTTATCTTATAAATATTTTTTGCGAAACCTTTTCTTCTCTCTTAAAATCAAAATCAGGAAAAAACAATCAAAAAATATTTAATTTATAAGTAAATTAAGCAATCAACCCTTAGGAAAATGGATGAAGATTCCGAATGCTTTATTGACCAAACTATGAAAACAATAAGTAATAATAATGAAAAAACACTTCTCAAGGATCAGTCCGATATCATGTTTAGTCAATTTGAAATTTCGCAAAATGATTATTTTATCTTTCCATCTAATGAATTCTACTTCGAACATAAGCAATTCACACGCATACCCAGAGAAAACTACAAAGAAATGAACAGTTCAACTCAATTATGTGTAAAACCAACACATAATTATCTTTATATTACTCCGTATGCCTGTCATAAAAAATTAAAAGCAGAACCCGCATGCACAGTTTTACCTGTCTTACCGTATAAAAAAAAGGGTCGCCTTAAGTACGGTTGTGAAAACAAAGCTTGTACAAAAGAATATTTATCCAAGAATGGTTTAGCGTATCACAAAAAAGTTGGATGTAAGAGTAAAAACATAATTGAAAGATTTAAATGTAAATTTCAGGGATGTAATAAAGTTTACAAAGGTGCAAGTGGTCTAAATTATCACCTTAAAAGAGCTCATAAAAAGTGATGGAAATTTAATTAAAATGTTGAAAAAAATTATAATTTCTTAAAAGGATAATATATTTGGGTATAAATTACTTTAACAACCTTTAATATTAAAAATATGTCTGATTTTATACCAAAAATGATCAAAATCACATACATTTTTGTTAAATTAATCAAAAATAAAAATATTAAAAAATTTTAAGAATTTTTAAATAATAATAATTTTATTTCATTTTAAATGATTGGTTGATTTAAGATTAATCAGATACATAAAAATTTCATAAAGGACTATGATCATGCAAAAACACACAAAAAATAAAATTATCCTCTGATTAAAACCTAACTTGTTCAAAAACGGGTACGGGAAAGACTTATTAAAATAAAAAAATAGGTGTACCTGTACAAAATACAGAATCCCAACCATTCCTAATAAGTAATAATGCACCAAACTTCTTCTTAAATTCTTTTTTCTGATTTGTAACAGCAAAAGCAGAAGAGGAAATAAATGTGTGCAAGAACTTCCAAATAAGGTAGTTCTAATATTATTATTATATAATTCAGAGTTAAACAAAGCTGGTGGATTAAGGTAATAAATAACCCAAAACAATAAAGAGATTGCCATTTCTAAAGGAAGAGTTGTGGCTAACATGTTTAAATAAATCTTCCCTAAAAAAGTTTGATCGTCATTGATAAAAAATCCTAGTAATGTAGTTAAAATCGTCATATACAATCCTAACGTTGTGAGATGACGTAATTTTCCGAATCGTATGTTTTTAGTTGATTCAATTAACTCTTTTGGGACTCCAATTTGAAAACAACCAAGTAGGCAAAAACTAAAACAAACTTTTTTTACAAAAAATGTTAACATGGGGGTAAAATTATAAATTTATTAAATATTCATTATTTTTTCTAAAAAAACAGAGCTAAAAAATTTATGTCATTTTAAAAAATTATGTAAACAAACAATGTTAAGATACACAATAGGAGTAAAGATCATGAACTTTGTTGTACTTTTGTATGCTTTGATACCACCAAGCATAGAAAAGAAGTACGAAAAAATAGCACTTCAAAACAGAACATTCTTTTTGCTTTATATTACTAATATTGGATTGTACCTGACTATCATTTCTGTAGGGCTAGGATTGATCTCTCATTTTAGAAGAAGAAAAGGAGGAAAAGTATCTTTATGCCATTACTATTTTACAGTGAATACCCTTGGTATAGAAAGTATTGTAACAATAGGATATTGGTTATTATATTTTATCAACCCATTATACGTAAACAATCGTGAGCTATACAAAGCTGGTTACAGAGTATCACTAAGCCGTGAAATACTTTGTCACATTTTTCCTTTTATGGCAATATTTTTCGAGATAATATTTTTAAAGTTGAAAAGAGAATATGTTTATTACGTCACAATGATTTCTTTTAGTATTGTTTATTACTTAATATCAGATATAAATGCTTATAAAAATAATGGTAATTGGCAATATGGATTTTTAACTATGCTTCCTACAAGTAAAAGAATTTTAGCATTTGTTGCTTTTACATTTTTAGGGATATGTATAATAGAATTGACTATATTTTTACAAAGAGTGTTTAAAAATAAAATAAATGGATTGTAAAATTATTTTTTAAATCTTGGATTAAAAAGTGTCAAATTTTGACTAAAATTTTAAATTCTTTATTTTATTTAAAAATTTTTAATTTAAATTGGTAATGAATTTACGATTATTTTTTCTAATTTCTGAGATATTAATAAAAGATTAAGAATTATTTTTACATAAATAAAAAAAAATAATTTAGATTGTCATTAATGACAGTTATAACCCTGTCAAATTTTATTGATCAAATTAAAAAATTTTTATTGTTTCAATATTATCGTAATTTTGAGTGGATAATTTATAATTAAATTCGTACTTTTTGATTGGGTTTTTCTATTAAAAGATTAATCAATCAGATTAATCTAAATCAATCAACGTAACATACAATTTTTAATACTACTACAATTCTTAAATGATTAAATAATTTTCAATACACCAAATATTTAAAAAAAGTTCTATTCAACTATAAAATTGAAATTTAATTTTTCAGCTGTAAAAATAAAACTAAATTTTTAAAATTTCATTTTTAAGTAAAATAAAAATATTTTTGAAAAATTATAAAACTTAATAAAAGAAATAAATTATTGTCATAAAATAATTGTATTTAGAAAATTTATTGCCCAAAACAAGCATTATGGACAGATGAAGATATGTGGAAAGAAAAGTTTATATTTAAAAAAGAGGTTAAATGCAGAATTCAAACAAAATTTTTACAATTACCTTATAGAAGAGTTAGATTTTCATCATCGAAGCAAAACTATAAACTATTTTTTCTAGCACTCAGATATACTGTTTGTGCAGAAAAAAAGGCACAATTAAAAAGTTATTTTAGAATAATTTAAATCAAAAGCTAATTTTTCATATACAAAATTTTATCTGTTGTAAATATTTGTTTTTATGTTTTACGTTATTTTAATTTGGTTTACTGTCTTTTTGATTAAAGGTACTGATTTTTTGAATTTATTGTGAAAAAAACATATAAAAAATTACAAACCATTATTTTGCTCTATAAAAAGACCTTTTAAAATATAAATAAAAACATATTTTTTTATGACTTAATTATATATAAAAGATTGAAATTTCAAACATTTTAGAATTTATTACATATTTAAAATTGTCAAAATAATAATGTTATAACATTCTACGTAAGCGGGCTCTCGAACTAATTATAAAAATTGGCATAGAAAATCATTTGTAGAAACTAGAGACCGAGTAAAGTTAATTCTAATTTATGTAAAAAATACTTAATGTGTTTCTTGAACCTTAAAAATCATTAAGAAAAAATTAAATTCTTATGAAACTGAAATAAAAAAACTACCGTATACTCTTGTTAAGTAAGATCTACTTTCCTTCTTTCTTAGAATAAAATATTTTAAAGTAATTTATTTCTGTAAGCCATCATTTATTAATAACTACTTTAAATAGTTTTTCAAATCTCTTTTTTTAAAAAGAAGCAAACATTAACCGTTAATTAATATTTTTTATTTTATTGATTTTGTTCTTACAAACAATAAATTAACAAAAGATTTGAATAACAACAAAATTTTAACATTTAATCTCAATAAAATATGCCTATTAAGACCACAGCATATAAAAAATCGATATGAGTTTTCAAAATATGAAATAAAAATGCAAGTATTAATTATAAAAAGATTATTTTTCTACTAAAGCAAATTTAATCATTTTTACTCAAACGGCAAGCTTTCAGATGACAAGAAAAATATTTAGGCTATCAACTAGAAAATTTATCTCTGCAATTAAAAAATAGGACAAAATCGCTAATGGTTTGGACTTTTTTTATATATTATAAAATTGAAACTTATAAATTCTTGAAAGCAATCTACACCTGCTTATAATAAATAAATTTTGTCATCAAATTTGTATAAATCTGTATTAAAAATCGCCCTTTCTAATTTCATATTTCACTAGATAATTATCCGAAGAATAAAGTTTAATGACATCAAAATATTTCGATATTAAAGAATTGGAATAATGTTATAATCTATTCAATCTCCTGATTAGAGCTCAATTAAAGACCTTTGGGGTTAAATAAAAAAATACTATTAGTAAACGAAAGCTAAAAAATGATTATGAATTAAAGAATATATTTGTTGAAGAATAGAATAACATAGCAAAAACACTTGTAAAGAAATATAAATTGAGTGTAAAATGGTTTGAAGGTGTTTTATCCTAAAAGTTAACGTAAATGGTTAATTTAATTTATATATTTTTATATCAAAAGGAAAGACTTAGAAATTTCTAATGAATAATTCCTCATATTATCCGATGTTAAATTTTTTTAAATCGTTATATGTAACTCAATTTTTTTGCATTTTTTCTAATTATGCATAAATTCTAACTCTATTTCTTAAAACAAGATCAATAAGAAGTTCAAAAAATTTTCTTCTTATTTCAAATATATTTCTTTAGTTTCTAAATTAAATATTTTAATGAGGTTTTGTAAACAAAAAGTAACACTTTAAATTCATCAAAGTTGCGATTTTTTAATAGAAACTTTTAAAATGAGTAATAAAAAATTATTGTTTGATATGGTACCATATTAGTTTACAAAAAGCCTAATTTCTTTATTATCAATATTGTTTTAAAAGTAGAATATTCAGCCAGTTAATTTTCTTAAAAATATAAGAATTTTTTTTGTGCCTAGGGATGGGAAATCTATACGAGATTTTTTCACTATACTTTCTTGTAAAATCTTACAGAAAGAAATTTTAAAACCTAAATTAAATTTAATTAATTTTTTATTTAAATTAGATTCTTACCATAAGAAGTTATCATGGACAGAAGAAGAGAAACAAAGATGAATAAATACTCTTTCAAGACAACTTTTAAACCTAAAACTATAAAATCATTTTACCTTAATCATTAAATTATCAAAACTTTCCCGTGTGATCAGCACACTTCTATATATAAAGAATACGACCTATTTAAAGAAACATACCCTAAAATATGTTTCTACACAATTAGGTATAGCTCAAGATATTGTAAGAAAAAATAAAAAATTGTTTAACGGGTCATTTGTAAATTTACAATCCTTTGTATTAATCTAAACGCTCGGACCTCTTCAATATCTATTCAAACCTCGAGCTAAATTCTTTTATTTTGGTAGCAATTTGTTTTTGCTAAAATGTTGAAAACAAAAAATTGTAAATTTTACTAAGCAAAAATTTTTGTTTTAAAATTTATGCTTTTTTTTTCATTCTACGCAAAAATTTAATGGTCGGCAGAGAAATATAAATTATTTAATTTATACTCTTTTAAATAAATAATGACTTAGTTACGTACACAAATATAATCTTGTGATAAAAAAATTTTGTCAGTAACTAAATACATATTTTAACAGAAAAAACTAATGTATATTCAATCATGAGCAGTATAGCTCCGTAAATTCTCTATAAAATAGAACCTTTTTTTAAACCTTTAATTTTATCCTTTATACATTAATTTAAAACCATCACTATTACACCTAATGTAAATTTTAACTAAATCAATCCAATAAAATAATAAATTTATTCTATTTTTTATATTAATATTCTTAAAATTGTTTTAGTTTTTTAAACTTAAGAAGGGTAAATTATTCAATATGATAAACTATTCCTTTGTCTCTTTCCCAGTTGAAAATCTTTAAAAAATTCTTTTTTTGTATAAAAACGTTTCATTAAAATTTTAATCAAAAAAAGTTAAAAAATCTTTGTTATATTCATATATAAAAAAAAACAATAATTTTATTATCATCATAAAAATTAATTCTTGATAAACAATTATTAAGATTAATTTTATGTATTAATAATTATTTTTATGTAATTGATTAATATTTTAATTTTTCTTGTATTATTTCATATTTGTTTAAATATTTTTTATTAAATAATTAATTTTATTTTCATTGATAATTTTTTTAATCTTTTTTTTCTAAAAAAATAC
This sequence comes from Tubulinosema ratisbonensis, assembly GCA_004000155.1. Lineage (NCBI taxonomy): Eukaryota > Fungi > Microsporidia > Tubulinosematidae > Tubulinosema > Tubulinosema ratisbonensis. Next base: position 6,639 of record RCSS01000781.1, on the reverse strand, counting down.
TTTTTATTGNTTTATTAAATTTAATAATTTATTTATCTCTCCTTAAAATATCATCTTTTAACTTATTAGCTTTATCAATCAAAATACGTATTCCTCTCTCCAAAATCAAAACAGGGTCAAGAAATACACTCTCTATATAAAAAATAAAATGATTCACCTCTCTTCCAATCCAAACCTTATCATCAAATTCTTTGTGCCTTAAAACTTCTCTGCTCACAAAATCTANCCTGGGATTCTTAACATACGCTTCTAACCTTTCCTCATTCTTCTTTAATCCTATAACCCCATCATTAAAAAGTGATGCTAATTTTATTGCTTCGTCATCAAACACGTTTTGTATTTTTATACTTGGCATTAATCTGTAAGTGGCTGGTGCTACTGGTGAATATTTGGCATGGTCTTTGCCAATACCAATATTACAGAATATTTCTAAGTGTATCTCTTGTTTATATCCTAGTTTTGTAATCAAAACATTTGGTTTAAAAAAGTTTTTTTCACCTTCTATNTGATGAGAGTAAACATTTAAAATTTTCTTTTCTAAATTTTTTATCTNTAAAGTNAAAATTTTATCCTGTAAATTCACTGTCTCAGGATCTCTNAGCACTGGGATCAGCCCAATTCTGTTTGCTAAAATTTCTTCAGGGATATCGCCTGAGTTCTTATAAACAAGGATCTTTTCGGCAGCAACGGATGGCACTTCTGATGTTATAATTCTGCGTAATGCATTGGCTATTGCTGGGTCTACACCTATTAAATCAAATTCTAGATAGTTCTTTTCTTTTCTAATTTGTTTTATTTGCATTCTTTTTAAACTTTCTTTAAAAGATAAAGTTTCTTCTTCATGTACTTTTAAGACGTATTCTTTTTCGTGTTTGATCATGGAATAAAAAAAATTGAATTATTTTTTATTTCAAATTTAATCTTTTATTAATTTTTTTAATTTATTTTTTTATTTAAATTAAATTTTAAATTTAATTTTTTTGTGTTTAAATTTAATTTTTTTTTATTTAATTTATTTTTTTAAATTTTTAAAATATTTATTTTATTTTTTATTTAAATTAAATTTTTTTTTATTTAATTTTAGGCACATAAAATAATTTAATTAATATTATTTTCTTCCTGATTAAGTTCTTCATTAGTCTTTTCATAAGCATTTTCTAAATGATGTTCTGGCTGAGAGGTCCAAAGTGTTAGNTTATCCCTAAGTAGCTGCATAATCAATGTACTATCCTTGTAATGCTCCTCTGATAGTTTATCTAATTCAGAAATAGCATCTTCAAAAGCCTTTCTTGCCATCTCACAAGCTAATTCTGTCTTTTTGAGAATTTCGTAGTGAAAAACTGAAAAATTCAAAGCTAAACCTAANCTTACAGGTGAAGTGGGTGGCAATAACAAAGCTTCTGATTGTGCAGCATCATAAGCTGATTTGGCACACTCTACACTTGCACTGAGTGCTTCTCCTTCTTCAACCTCTGCCTTATACCTAAAATAGTCTCCTTTCATTTTAAGAAAGAAAATAAAAGATTCTTTGTTGTCTTTGACATCTTCCATGTGTAAAATTTTGTTATCAATTATATTCAAAGCTTCTTCACAAATGTCACACAATTCTTTTACTACTTGTTTTATTTTTTCATCAATTATCTGGTAAAGTTGTGTTTCTCTTTCATGCTTACCTTTCTCTGAGCATAAAACTCTCCAACTAGCTCTTCTTGATCCTGCTAAATTCTTGTATGCCACTGAAAATAGAGAATGTCCCTTTATCCCTAAGGGTATCTTTTCCTTATATGCTAAATCAACTGCTTCTTTTATGACCCTTACCATTTCTTCATATCTTTCTGCTTCTNTNACTGANNCNTGCAGAAAATAATAAACTTTGTAATTCTTCATGATCCATCATATGGCTAAAAAAATATTTTTTTTTAATATTTTTTTTAATGTTTCATAATTGATTATTTTATTAAAAATGATTGGCTAATTTAAGTTTGTTATCTTATTAGTAGAACTAAGAAATCTTAGCTTAAAATGGATGATTAATTGACTTAAAAAGAATATTTATTTTTTTTAAAAAATATTATTTTTTAAAAATGGTAATGCATNNNTTAAAGAGAAAAAATTTAGAAACAGGGCTTTATGTGACAACTGAACAAGTAGATGGAGAAAGATTGCCTTGTAAAACTAAATCAAACAATGTTTATGTCTTAGATACTTATTCTACACCTAATTATCTCGAGATTTTTGAAGAAAACTATTCTAAAGAAATAGCTTTGGTTGTTATTGTAAAAAACTATGAGTCTTTTTTGTATGAATTCAGGGGATACAAAAATTTGTTCAAAACTTTATCACCTGTCAAAAAAACAAATCCTGTAGAAATTTATAAAAAAATAGACAAAAACGAAGAAGGGATAGAAATTAGTTTCTTTCCTAAAATATTTGACAGCATTCACACCTCACTTGCCAACCCACAAAAGTATTTGTCAGAGGAAAAAACCGTACATAAAATTTATAAAATTTTGATGGAAGAAGAAGCTACTTTAATTTCTCTATCTAAGAAATTTAAGGTTTGTATAAAAGAAACAGTGAAATCAATGCTTTATGCACAAATAATTCAGTTTAAAAATGGAAAATATTTTATTAATCCTAAATTACAAATTTATAAATAAAAAAATAATTTAATTTTTATGCATAAAATNNNNTTCAAAAATTGAAATAAATTTATTGTGCACTGTTTTCTGTCTCATTTTTAGACCTGTTAGGAGAGCCAGTCTCTTTAGTTTGTACTTCAATGCCTGTACATTCTGGCGAATTTTTAATTTTATTCTCTAAAAATGGTTGTGATAAATTTTTACAAGCTAAATCCAAGCTCTTTAATGATTCATTTTTTCTGAAATTCAAGTAATCGATTGGCATTTGCAAAGCTTTAATCTCAGGTACTATTTTATTTGTGATGTTTACAATTGTGCTATGTAAAACATATTCCTTTTTAATGTTAGTTTCTTTTTTCTTTCTTAAAGGTACCTTTAAAATAATTCTAATAATTTCCATGTGTTTTTTCAAAACCTCATTTTTATTTTCTATATTTTCTTCCAATTTGTATTTCCTCTTCTTAAAAAAATAGCCTCTTAATTTTTTTAAAACAACTTTTTCTGATTTCACTTCATGCTTCACTTTTGGTATAAAATCTTCATTTACCAAAATTTCTTCTAACAACTCATTCTTTTTTCTTAATTTATCTATTTTTCTTAATATTTTAAAATCCTTATTTTCTCTCTCTATTACCTTTCTATCATTCAAATAAATAAGTTTGTTGCTTTTCTTAACAACAAATGACAAAGGCAGGTGCTTAATCTGATTAAAATATACAAAAGAATTCAAAATTATTTTTTTAAAATCTTTTTTTATTTTTTTATTTTCGTGTTTTTTTTCAAAATAAATTTTATGTGCATGAATTTCCTTTTCAAATTCATAAATATTTACTTTTATTCTATCTGAAAAAATCGGAGCTTTAATAGCTGAATCTAGGTATAGTGTGCGGTAGAGTGTGTTGATGTATGTGTTGTCTCTGTCTTTATCCTCTTTTGGGCTAGAGGAGTGTTTAGTTATGGAGAGTTTTAGTTTCTTAGATTCCTCCATTTTTTCTTTTTTTTTCTTTTATTGCATTTAAATAAATAAATAAAAAAATTTGAATAAATATTTAGTATTTTTATTTGAATTAATTTACTTTAATTCTTTAATTTAATTTTTAAATTTTTAATTAATCATTTATTTTAATATTTTTAATTTTTATTTTTATTTTTATTTTTATTTTTATTTATATTTATATTTATATTTATATTTTAATTTTAATATTTTTAATTTTTATATTTATTTTTATTTTTATATTTATTTTAGTATACTTTTTTGAAAAAATAAATTAAATAAAAATAAAAGAAATAAAATGAATCAAAAAATTATTTATTTTTTAAAAATGTAACTACTCATCTTAAAACACAAAAAAATATTCGAAAGAAAATCATAAAACCAACAAAAACAATGCTTTACTTCAAAATAATTGTATCTTCTTTGGTAGAAGAAATGTTAGATCAAATCAACTTACACAGAAAAGGATGTAAACTTACCCAATTAGAGAAACACGATGCTTTACAAAGAGCATCAGATTACCAAGCAAATGTGCTTTGCTACCAAGGAAAATTAAGCCACGAAGGAATGGACCGATCTCACTTAAATTTAGATGACAGGTTAAGAGCGTATGATTTTGTGGGAGAAAATATTGGAGAGAACATAGCAAAACAAGAGGATGATGATTTTCTAGAGGTAATAAGGTTATGGGTTAAGTCAGACAAGCATAGAAAGAATATTTATGGTGATTATAATTTTACAGGGCTGTCTACTTGTAAAGATAAAAAAGGAAATAGGTATTGGGTACAAGTGTTTGGGAAAGGAAATAAGAGAAATTTAGATGAGCTTCAATCTTTTATACAAGAAATAGAGAGATTAATTAAAAGTAATCCTAATTTAGAGAAAGAAAATAAATTACCAGAGGATTCTTTAAAGAAATATTTAAAAGAGTCACAAGAAAAAGAAAAGAATCTTCCTTTACCTAACAATGATAATAATTCTTTACCCAACAGTGATAATAATCCTAAGAACGGTGATAATAATCTAAAGAATGATAAAAATACAAAGAACAATGAAAATAATCCAAATAACAGTGATAATCTCAAGGATGGTGAAAATAAAAAGTATAACTCTCTAAAAAATGATAATAAAAATAATTCTTCTAATAACAGTTATGATAATTTAAAGGAAAGTGATGATCCTTCTTCAAAAAATAACATNAATTCTTTTAACAACACTCCTAAGAATGATAATTTAAATAACCTTTCTAATAACAGTAATAGTGAAAATATATTAAATGATTATCCTTTTAGTATTGCACCAAGATTTAGCAAAGAAAGTAAAAGTAATTTAACAAAAGAAAATGACAAACCAAAAGAAAACCAAAACATGTCTGATTTACCAAAATACATAAAAGAAAAGATTTGTAATTTTATTTTGAAAACAGTCCAAGATTATTTGAACAAAAACACTGGCTTTAAATGGAAAGATGATTTACCATCCCAGAAAATAGAAAAAAACAAAAAAGTAGAAATTGGTGAACCTGTTTCTTTAGGATCTCAGTTTAAAAATAATTAAATAATTTATATTTTTATTTTTTTTTATGTTTTGTTGGGTTGTGTGTTTCTTTGAGGTGTAAAAATAATTTATTTCTTGAATCAAATTTTGAATTACAAATTGTGCATTTGGTTGAAGGTTCTTCTTTTGTTTTTTGTTTTTTCTTTCTTTTTTTAGGTACTTTTTTATTTTTTAATTTTTCACTTATTTTTTCTTCTTCATTTACTTTTTCTTCTTCGTTTACTTTTTCTTTTGCTTCTTCCTCAAAGATTTCTATTCTTTTGTTTCTTTCTAAGTAAAGTTCTTCTAAAAGTTTTTCATTTCTTTTTATTTTAAGTTCTAATTCATCTTCACTTTCTTCTATTTCTTCTTTGCTTTCCTTAACTTCTCTTTCTTTAATCTTATTAATTTCTAATTCTCTTCTTTCTTCACTCCAATTAGCTTTTTCGCAATGCTTTTTTGACTGTAAATGGTTAATAAACTGATTAACATTTTTAAATCCTTTACAACAATCTTTACAATTAAACTCAGTGACTCTTTCTTTTTTATTTTTAGTCTTCTTAGTTTTGATTTTGATTTCTATTTTCTTTATCTCTTTAATTAACCTACTATCATACTTCTTAATTATCTCAATAATCTCTCTAACCTTCAAATTAAACTCATTTTGCATTTCTTTGTTCAAAAATTTGTCATCACAAAATTTTCTTTGGGTTTTAAACTTAGAAAAATAATCGTAAAACTTTTTATGGTTGATAGATTTGAATGAAGGATACGTTGCTTCTGGCTCTTCTACCAACAATTTTTTGATAAAATTATCAACTGAGTCATAAAAATTGTCTTTTAGTTTTGAAAAGTAATCATGATTGTACAAAGATAAGTCTAATTTTAAATTTGGTTTGTATGTCCCAGAGATGAGTGCTTCGTACGCATCTTTTATTTCTATCACTTTTTCGTCTGATGATTCTTTGTTTCGTGTTGGGTGGTATTTTAGTAACATTGATAGGTAAGCTTTTCTTATCTCTTCTTTGGTGCTTTCTGGTGAAATTTCTAGGATGTCAAACGGGGTTTTTCTTTTGGTGCTTTCTGGTNATNATTTTTTATTTCCCATGACGAATGATATTTTTTTAAAAAATAATAAATTATTTTATAATTTTAAAAAAAAAGAATAAAATTTTTTTATGTGTTTCTGACTAAAAGCTTAGAATAAATAAATAAAAGAGTTTTTATTACTAACTTAAAGAGATCACGGAAAAATAAATTAATATTTTTTTTTAATTTTTAATCTTTTCATTACTGACTGAGAAATTACTTAAATTAATAAATTATTAATTAATAAATAATAATAAATAAAAATAATACAGTGGTACCTCGGTTTGCGTTTACCTCGATTTACATTTTTTTCGGTTTACGTCACCAAAAAAATTGAAATTTTTTACTGTATTCGTTGATATAATTTCAATTAACGTC
>RCSS01000776.1:0-12322 GCA_004000155.1 Tubulinosema ratisbonensis | reverse complement strand
GTAATATTTCTTTTACGTTTAAATTCTGTTTTTTTTTGCAAACTTATATGTGTTGCTTAAAATTTAAAAATTTAAATCATTGTTGTTAATATAGAAAAAATATTTATTTTATTAGAAGTAGATTTTTCTTTATTTCGAAAGAAATAATTTTATTAATTTTTATGGATATGTTCATAATAACTATGTTTTACATATAATTTTAAGTTTTTAACTCTTTTAAAACCTTATATTTCGACTTGTATTAATTACTCATTCAATTAGAATATAAAAGACTTGTTTTAAATTTAATAAAAGTTTTTCAGAAATAGTTCATGTATGGTGAGGTAATATCTGAAAGAAAATCAAATACATATTTCATTTTAGTATAATTAGAACTTATTAAAATTTTTGATATTATTTGTTTCAAAAAAAAATAGCATTTGAATTCACTAATTTGCAATATTTGTTAGTTTGTTTGAGTAAAATATACTGAATATAATTATCCATCATAGTAAATTAATATGATTTAAATAAATATATACGTATCCTACAGCATTAATACCAAAAAAATATAATATCTGTGTATCGTTGATTTTAAATTGCGCAATGACATTCTATCAGACTATGCTTTATTATCACACAAAAAAACCCTAAAATTTATAATTTACTTAGTCGATTTTCATATAGTTTCATAAATTTATAATGTTAAAAAGATCAGAAATATTTTTAATGACTATTGCTCTTTTTTAAAATTAAAATTATAAAAATTTTAAAGATTTAAAACTATATCACTTTATTCAAATAATAATAATATTAATTGAAAGATTGGTTAATTTTGCAACGTAAATATACAATTTATTTTAGTTCATTTATTATAGTGTTTTCAATAATTTTTAAATATTTTGTTTCACATGAAAAAAATTAACTAAAATTAATATCTCCTTTCTTGAATAAAAATTTTAAAAAATTTTTAAAAAATTATAATTTTCTCAATTTGAAAAGATGATCTTCTTTTAAAGTGGTAACGGAGATTAAAAAGCTTTTAAATAAAAAAATATATACCCATATGTTTATTCTATATTTATTTCTGACATTTAATGGTATGGAGGGAACTGAAAAATTCCCTTCGGATCATAATAAAGATATTTTAAAGAACGATGATAAAATTTATACCTATGAATATGGATGTTTAAAATTTCAGGGAAGAAGTATAGCATCTTTTAAAGATGTATTGCATCAGCCTAAAGAAAGACAAAACAAAGCAATGCATAAATGTTTGGTGNATATTAAAAATGGTCTACTTAAAGGTGTTGAGAATGCTCTTAAAGAAATTATTAACAAGGAGAACGTTTTGGAACATTTACAAAAAAAACATAATTCTAATACTGAAACAAAGAATATTTATAATGCTACTTTAGGAANACTTTCTTCTTTAAAGACAAATATTTATGCTTTTCGTAAAGAAATAAACAGTTTTTTTGAAACTTCGAAAAATCTTGTCAAAAAGGGGATTAAGGAAAATTGTGAAGAAATTGACAAAAATTTAAATACATTAGTTGATAAATGTAATACTTTGATAATCGATTGTTATTTTGACTTATATGATGATGTAAAAGCAATCAAAGCTGATGAAATGAAAGTTGATGAACCGGATACGAAAGATGAGGATGATCAGATAATTATAAAAAAGATTTCTAATAATTTGACCCAACTGGCTAAACGAGTTCATAACATTTGCTTAGCAAACAAAAATCTCGAATTAAAGACACTTTTAAAAAATATGCAAGAATTAGAAGAAATAGAAATAGAAATGAACAACAATAAATATTCAATTTTAAAGGAAAAGGTTAATTATTGCGATGCAGCGAATCCATGTATTAAACATGTTGAAAATCTAAAAATAAAAGAACAAATTATTGTTCTGAAAAGCGATTACAAAAAATTAAAAGGTGAAATTAGCTATAAACTCAAGACCTATAACAATTTCATCAATAAAAATATATACCAAATAATTTCTCTCAAAGATAAGTTGATTAAAAGAATCAATATTTTTGAAGCTTTTATACTAAGTNGAAATTTTACAATTTTGACTCTTATCGTCCCCAATATGGATATAACATATGATTTTGCCACAAACCTGAACTTGTTAAATGAACCTGCGGATTCTGATTTTGAAAAAGGGATTTCGGTTTCTCATCTAAAAGAATGTATTGATACGGATAAAATTAATGAACTTAGGTATTTTAATGAAATAGTAAGTTTGAAAGATTCGATTCAATCAGTTTTCAATTCTAACTATAAAATGAATGCANTTGAATCTAAGGAATTGAACGCTTTAAACGACAAAATAAGTGAGTTTTTATCAAGTAATTTCGATAAATTTAGCGAAAACTCAAAAGATTATTATTATATAAAACTGACTTCTGCTTTTCAATCAATCCATTTTATGATTTCAGAGAAAATGTATGTGCAATTAGCATTAGTCATTTCGGAAACTACATTAGGACTAACAATATTTATAACCTTACTTTTTAAATTATTTAAATTAGCTTTTGGTTGGTAAATCGTTTTTTACCGNAGTTAATATTTTTTATAATTTTTTTAACCATAAAATAAAAATAAATCCTATTCGTTTAAAATTTAAAAATAGATAAATTTTCTATGTAATGTTTTTTTAGTTTGTTGTCTTTAATAAGATTTTATAAATTTTAGAAAAATAAAAAATATACTATTCTCGTTTTTCTTTCTCAATTAAATTATTCAATTTTTATTTTTTTAAACATAAACAGCTAAAAAATAATAATTTAGTTGAACGATAAAAAAAGAATTATTCAAACATAAAATTACAATTTTGAAATTTTATGGACCAATCATTTATTTTAAGGCTTTTTTCTGCCTTTAAAATTATGTGCATAATTTTCAATTTCTTAAATTTTGCTTAAAACAAACAAGCAAAAGATTAATACTACAGCTTCATATTTATAAAATTAAATCGATAAGCTTTTGATCAAATCTAGTTCATTTGTTAAAATTTAATTATTAACCTTAGAAAAATAATTAATTTTTGATTGTTTCTTATTTATTCTCGCTTTAATTTATGTGTGATTCAATCAAATTCAAAATAAAAATAGTTTTAAAATTTGTTGATGTTATTTACAGTAGCCCGGTAATAGCAATCAAAACCCTAAATGGTTTAATTAAAATATATATTGTTATAATCTTAATTTCTTTTTTTATATGTTATTTTTGTGTTTTTTTAAAATAATTCTATGTTCGTTATTGTCGTATCATTTATTAAAAATATTCGACTCAAGTATGTTTGAATCACTAAGAATCAAGCTTTTTTTGCTTATTTTTTAAAATTTTATTAAAGCTTTGTAGTAAAAATACTTCGAGTTTGTTTTTTTGTATGATCCTTTGTACCCACTAGATAATCATCTTTGTAAACTTTTGATAACATCTGCAAGCAAAAGTCTTGTAAAATCTTTATACAAGCAACAATAGAACAACCTATCATAAAAGAAGAAGGGCTTAGTCAATTAAAAGATTTAGCTTCGTTATAAAGCAACACTTATTTATTTTTTTAATCATCTCATAAAATCTCAACCACCTTTTATAACTAATTTCTTTAAACAACACAAAAGACAATAAAACTTATATATTTTTGTTAATCTAATTTTTGTTCTCAAGCTATTAATTAAATAATAGAAAATTCTGTCCTGTTTTTAAAATAAGAACTAATTATGCTCCATTTATTTTTTTCTATTAAAATGATATAATCAATAAATATAAAACATATTTGATATTTTTTCAATTGATTAATTAGCCTAATAGAATTAGTAGATAAAATGTTTAATAAGAAAAAAATTTTTTTAAAGCATTACTTAAAAGAGAATGTTTTAAATGATTAGTGTCTTTAAATATTTACATTAATAAATCAGAGATTTTACATATTTTTATGTTAAGTGATGATTTACTTAAATATTTCCTAAAATATTTACATACTATTCAAACAAATCTTTTATAGATCAAAAACTTTTTTTAAAAAATCGAAAAATCTTGAATCATATTATCATATACAATATGAAAAATATAATCGGAAATAAGAAAATCCACAAATTACAATATGTCATTTTGATATGTAAAATAATCTGCAGGATCCTTTAGAGCACATTAATTAACCGTTTATAAACATTTTTGTAAGTAAAAAAATTTTTTATCATATCCTTAATAATAAGCTAATTGTTTTATAATTGTAGCATGTTTAAAGCTCTTGGAATTTTGGGAGGTCTTGAAAACTTATCACTACATTTGTAAAAACTAGTGTCATAAGTAAAAAAATGTAAGCTATTGAAATTAATTTCAATTCAAAGCATTACACAATTTAAATTTTCATTTTTATTAAAAAAGAACTGGTTTCAATATCAGAACTTCAAAACAAACATTTTTTTATCTTGAATTTTTAACTTTAGAGAAAAATTGGATGAAGAAATATTTATTTGATAAATTTTACGCTTTATAACAAAAAATGTATATAAGCTATGGTGATGGAATTTATATAGAAATACCATCTCTAGACAATACTTAATCGTAATGTAAGTTTTTATTCAAAAATTAAATTTTTTGAACTATTAACAAAGTGAAATACCATTGCAAAAATATTAAACTTTATATTGTATAAATACTAATTATCCATATGGAATACTAAAGTTAATTTTCTTAATATTAGCTTTAAGTCATTGTTAATTACTAGAATAAAAGAAAAGGTGATATTTTTATTTTTAAAAAAATTTTTTTAAACAGATTTTACACTATAAAATTTTAAAGTAAGTTTTTCGTAAAAGTTAATAAATACATTTAAAATAAAAAAAAATGCATTTAGATGAGCTAAGATTTCAATCGAAAGAGTTTCAAACAAAAAAAAATTTCAATGTAATTTTAATGCTTAAGAGAGTTTTTTTATGGAGAATCAAGTAAGAAAAGTTAAGTAATATAGAATTAAAAACATCTAACAAATCAAATTATGATATTTATTTTATCATTTTTTCGTTTTTAGGAATAAAAATCAATATTTTCTAAATTATATAAATATAAAATTATTTTTTTGGTTGGTTTTTTTGTAAAAATGCTAAAATTACTTTCTGCAGGATTTTTAAGGGTCTAAACGAAAAATTTATACAAAGCAATAGTGCTCATTTTTTCTATTCACATGAGGTGTTTTTTTTTCACATTACACTAGGTGTAAGATGTATGACAATGGTTTTAATAAAAAAATAAGGTTTTACTCCATTTAGAAGCATTTATTTACGTTCCAATATGTAAGAATGTGTTCTAATTATTCTCAGAACTAGAATATAATTCTAATATTATGACAATGTTATAATTTTACATATATAAATTTTAATTAAAAATTGGTTTGTTTTGTGAAAACAAACGAAAGATTGACCTTCTTGATTATCTTATAGCTAGAAAGCTGATTGAAACTTTAAATATTTAATTTGAAGAATGTTAAAATTTTGCAATTATAATAAAATTTTGTTTAATAATCTTTTTAAAATTTTAAATAAAAAAGCGTTGTTAAATCTTTAAATTTTCTCTAAGTTAAAAGATTTATATTTTTGTTGGCAGAAACAGGATTTTTATAAAAAAAATCTATTATAATCATAGTAAAAAATGAATGTTTATTTTAGATTTAATAATAAATATTAGAATTTATTTAAAGTATCTATTTATATTCATAAAAAGAGGCTAACTTATTTTTTTACTAAGTTTTAATACAATAATAGATAGAATTTTTATTTGATATAATATCTCAGAGAAAATTAAAACTAGTTTTTTTATTTGCTTTTCTTAAGAAAGGGGTAATATTTTATATGTTGTGGTTGATATTTAATTATTTCTTGCTATAATTTTTATTTAAAATATTTTCATTTTGTAATATTATTTTTTAAATAAAAAATTTTTATTCTTCTTTTAAAATGTAATTTTACAATATTTTTTTTCAAAATCTATGAAAAAAATTTATTTCACTTTTTTTAAATCAACATTCTTTTTTATTATAAATTAAACTTTTATTTTTAATAAGCAATTTATTCATAAATCTTTAAATAAAAAAATAATAAAATTTTTTAATAATAAATTTATTANNNAATATAATAATATTTTATTTAATTAGATTTTTCTTTTCATTATTTCCTAAACTTAAATATTTTTATAACAACAAGCACAGTTAAATTTATAATCAAATTATTAAATAAAATAACACAATAGGCCCACACAGCATCCCTTCCCTCCCAAAAAGACAAATAAGTAAAATTTATTGAAGTAAAGAAGCATGAAATAATAACATTACAAATTAAAACAAAAAAACACACAAAATAATTAAACAAAAAAATAAAGCTAACAAATGGTAAAAATATTTGTGATACAATAGAAATAGTCAAATATTTTTTGTAATGGTAAGGTCCTTTCTGTATTTTTTTATAAATCAATGCTACCACTAAAAATAAAGTAAGATAAATGAAAAATAAAGAACAATTTAACAAAATATTTTTTAGGTTACGTTTGATTATAAAAAGTGAGGGAATGAAATAAATTATGAAGTAAAGTAATATCAAAGAGAATGCATATTTTAGTTTATAAAGTGTGCCTGATTTGGTTACTATTGGTTTAAGTAAGAGTGTTGATTTTATTAAGCCAATTGTGTTTGTTTTTAGCTTTGATATCCCTTTATGCATGGATCTTTTTTGGAAAGAATAATTTATTTTAAAGGAGAAATAAAAATTATTGGTTTATTTTTAAATAAACTATTTAAGCAAAAACTAAAAAATAAAACAAAATAAAAATTAAAATTAAAATAAAAATAAAAATAAAATAAAATAAAATAAAATAAATTATTTAAAAATACAAAAAAGTTATTTAAATAAATTGTAATTTACCTGAAAACATATTTTATATTTATATTTTTAATGTTTTAGATTATTTAAAATTAAATAAGCAATCAAGGTCTTAATGACATAAAAGTCAGTGTCAGGTCATCATTAACGAGATATCCCTGGCACATAAATTAACAAAAAAAATAAATATGTAAACAATGTAAGACTACAAATTTTATTTCCTTACAAACAATAACTTACTTTTATCAGAGCTACACAGCGCTGGGCAATAAGGACACTTAAAAGAGGCTTTATTCCCTGTTTTAGTAATTTGAGTAATGGCATTTTGAGAAATAACATGGCCACATTCCAATAAACATGGCAAATTAAAAGCATCACATGCATTCTTTAGAACTGGACAAACAAAGACAGAGTGGTATAATTCTGTCAAAGGCAATCTTATGAGTGTTTCTTTTTCTAATAAACTTTTCAATTCTACATCTGAAAAAGTGTTAGTTGCATCCCTTAAGATTGGTAAGGATTTTTTACCCGACAAAAACAGTTCTTTTAAGAAGCTTCTGATTGGCATGTCATAAACCAAAGAGCTATCTCTGTTTAATATGTTAATCACTCTATCATTTAAATCTAATCCGTTGCTTTCTAACATGGTCAGTAAAAAGTTTCTTAGGTCTTCTCTGTACATTTCATGCAAAATAAATTTGTTCATTTCTTTTCTTAAAAATAAAATTGCTTCTTTTTTATCCGTTTTAAACAAATTGTAGAATTTAAGTTTGTTAGTTTCGTATTCTAAGTCTAACTTTTCTTTGAAAAAAGGGTTAGATTTCAAAAATTTGTCTAATTTTGTAAATTTATTATTTTTTATTTCTTCTTTAATTTCTTTTATGCTTTTATAATTTTTAATAAAATTTTTTAAAAATGTTCTTTCTTTGTAAGAAAGGCTTGGTTGTAGCTCAGAAAAATAAACTGTNGCCATTTTTTCGTCCTCCTCTAAGAAATAATGTAGTAAAGACTGGGTTAAAAGTGCCTTTTCTTTAGGATTATGAAGTAAAATATTTATTTGTGGATTTTTAACAGATACTATGTTACTCCTCCATAATATTTCCAATTCTTTCATTTTCTCATCGCTTTGGTTGTTCTTTAGCTCGTCTATTAGTTCGTAAGTCTTTTTAAAAAAATCTTTCATGGTTTTTTGTAGGTTTTATTTGTTTATTTTGTTTTATTAAAAAATATTTTTAAGTTTCTGAAACTAAAATAAATTTAACAATTTTTATTCCTGTCAAATAAATTTATAATTGTAAATAGTCACTAACAAGGAGAAGGTCACTTTCTATTCCATTTAAAATTTCAAAGTCAGGGACTGGTCCTTCATAATTAAAAAATTTGAATTTATGCTCCATAAATTCTATTGCTACGCCTAAAAGCTTTGAATTTACATTTAAATTAATTGATTTTGTTTCATTTTCACTATATTTTTTACTTGTAAGAAGTACTTTACACAGTTTTGATATTTGTGCTACTTTTTCATCCACTAAAAATTCCTTTTTGTCTGAAGAAATCAATTTTACCTTTTTATGCATGAAAAACTAAATTTTAATTTTTAAAAAATAAATTTATTTTTCTTTTTNTCCTATTATTTTTAATAAATCATTTTCTTCGTAAAATGATTTTATAATTATTTTACCTGTAAAACCAGTGTCATTTTCCACCTTGGTTTTAAATAAATTACATGCCAAGCCATTATGACAATCCACAACGTCGTTTACATTAAGAACTAATATTAAAAAAGAAACCTTAGATGGTAGATAAACACACATGCTTCTATTATCTACTATTCCTTTTTTGGCTGTATCTAATATTTTATATGTTAGAGGGATACCACCNAATAAAATAGTATGTTTNAATAAGAATTTCTCTAAAAAAGCATTTATAGAATCTTCTGGATGTGTCAAATATTCTGGTTTTACTTCTATGTTAATTTGAACAATGACCTTTTTAAAATTAAATTTCATGCCCAATCAGCATAAATTAAATTTAAAATATTAAAATAAATTTATTAGAACTGACCAATCAAATAAATGTCTTTTTATTAATAAATAATAATATTTCTTTTTTAACTCATTTGTTTCAAATATTCAATTATGATTGGTTTATTTATTTTTAAATTAAAAAATACCCTTTATAAACAAAAAATGGACTCGTCTTTTTTAACTGGAAACGACTTTCCTGCACCAAAACCGAACGTACTACCCACTCTACAGAATGTAGTAGCTACTGTTAACCTCAACTGTAAGTTAGACTTAAAGGCTATCGCTTTGAGAGCTAGAAATGCTGAATACAACCCTAAACGTTTCGCAGCAGTTATTATGAGGATCAGAGACCCAAAGACTACAGCATTGATTTTTGCTTCTGGTAAGATGGTAGTCACTGGAGCTAAGAGTGAGCAAATGTCTAAGCTTGCAGCCCAGAAATTTGCCAGAATCATCCACAAACTTGGTTTTAACACCAAATTTGCTGATTTTAAGATACAAAACATAGTAAGTAGCTGTGATACACAGTTCAGCATTAGGTTAGAAGGGCTTGCTTTTGCTCATTCCTCCTTNTGTTCTTATGAACCAGAACTTTTCCCAGGGCTGATTTATAGGATGGTCAAACCTAAAATTGTTTTGTTGATTTTTGTTTCTGGTAAAATTGTTTTGACGGGGGCTAAGTTAAGAAATGAAATTTATGAAGCATTTGATAATATTTATCCTGTGCTGACTCAATATAGAAAATCATAATTATTAAATTTATATTTGTTTATTTTATTTAAAAAAATAATATTTAATTTTATATTTTATTATGATAATTTTATTTCAATTTGATTTTAAAGTGTGATTGTGTGTTTATTGCAGAATATTATAATAATTTAAAAAACAATTAAAACCCAATTTAGTGATTCAAAAAACACATTTTTAAAGAATAAATCAGTGTTTGATTTTTGCATATGCGTAAAGAAATTCTATACTTTCTGTAACCAAAGCCTGTGATGTAGGGCAGGCTATACAATCAATGGTGTGTGTGTTGTGTTTGGCAAGTCAAAAGCATGCATTGTTTAGAAGACATATCTACTTTTTAAATACATATTTTATAATACATTTATTTTTGTATAAGAGGTATATAATATATAGAACTCATGTTAGTATCTATTTTTATAAATTTTCTATCCCCATGCAGCAAAAGAAGCGTAAAAAATGAATAGAAATCATAAATCAATATTTTTAATTTTATAGAGTATGATTTTAGATCTATGAGATATAACTATACAAATACGCTTTACTTTTAAATTTTAAAAAGCAATTTTTTGATATATTATTCTAATTTAAGTTCTGTTATTTTTAAATACTAAATATCATAAAATTCGATCATATTTATCTTAAATTTTATTTTAATTTAAATTGTAGTTTAAAATATCACATGATAACTCTGCATAAAGCAACCAAATCTTCATTAAAATTTCACGTAGATGCAATTGTTGTTTTGAAAATATCATTTCCAATGTGTGTACGCGTCCTTGCTTATTTATAATAATGTTTTTTTTGCAATCAATCAAGTAGTTCTTTGATTATCAAACTATATTATTGTATAAGTGTGTTCAATTGTTAATCAGTATATTTCAATTTAACAATGAAAAATTTTTTACTATTGCCTAGGGATGGGAAATCCATACGAAGATCTTTTCGCTATACCTTCTATATAAGAATATAATTACCCATTAAAAGAAACATACGATAAAATGTGTTTCTTCATAATTAGGGATAGCTCATGATACTAGGTGTCTTTCTCCCATTAAAATCCGCCCGTGTACTTAATGATTGCCTAAGTTTACCTTATTTTGCAGGCTTTAATTACAAGAATGACAATAACAATTATTTAGTATTACGACTCTTGAAACCAAACTAAAACGCCTAAATATTTATAATGAGTAAAAATATAGGGATAGATAAAGCAAAAGATTTCCGTAAAAATTTTACCTCCAAAGCAAAAAGAAAAAATAAAGATATAAGAAGAAAAATGAAACTTAAAAAGAAAATATATTATATTAAATTTTAAAGGCTCAAATCTCGACCCAAAGATAAAAAACAAGTGATTTTAGAAAAGTACTATACAAATTCCTTCTAATTGCATTAAATTACCATGAAAATAAAAAAACTTTTAGTTTTTATGTTTTTTGAAATAAAATTTATCTTTTATTGAATAAACTTTGATACGAAAATTATTAAATATATTTTAAAATAAATTTAGCGTATTTTCTTTAAAAAATATCGTACTTTACAAGAGGTTCCTAATTGATTTAAACATATTCATAAATTTTTATTTTTTAGCTCTGTAAAGTGATTTTTCTTTAGATTTTCTTGTTACACCCTCGTGATGATAACGATGAATCTCTTTTAAACTTTTATAAATCAGAATATATCTTACTATAAGAAAATTTTTTTATTAAGATGGTGATTTATATTTTATTAAGGATAGAGTTATATGTAAAAAACATATTTATTTGAGAAGACTAGATTTAAATTTTATTAAAATATTTAAAATCAAATTTTGATGATTGTTTCGAAATGAAAATGTCTCTATTTTTTGAGACAAAACCTTGCGTTTTCATTTTTAGTATTATTAACACCCAGCAACGTGAATAAAACAAAGTATTGATAGAAATTTGTTTAGAAAATATATAAAAACGGTATATAATAAACTCTATATTTTCTCTTGAAAAAATGATAAATTGATATTACCACAGTATATTCTTTAAGTTATTCTACGCGAATTTCATAAGCTGCAAATATACTTAAATGAAAAATTTTTTGATCCTTTTATTTTCATATTTCAAAATGATAAAAAATTGAAATCAACCTCCCTATAAATTTTAAACGCATAAACTATATCAACCATAGCATGATTCAGTAGAAGTACTTTGCTTTCTAGAAAGTTCTAAAAAATAAATTTTTATATATTTATTATTAAAATAATTCATAGTATAATTCTATTTTATAAAAAAACGATAATTTTATCTTCTTAAAAATAAATAAAAACATCATTTCGAGCATGTTGCACCAAAATAATAAACTATTGCTCCAACATCAATACTATTGCATATAATTTTAATATTTAGTATTGAAGTAAAAATTTAAACATAACCAATATAAAAAATTTAGGATTATGTTAGTTTTAAGTATTTTAACTACATATATCTAAGAAACCAATATTTTTGGTATCATAGAAATAATAGAAGAGATTTAACAAAAAAAGTAATTCTACAAAAAATATTATATTTGAAGATTAAAAAGATAATTCAAAAAAATCTTAAGTTTTTAAAGAGTATGTTTTTCTGAAAGTTTAACATTTAAGAAAATTATTTTTTTTATTCTACCTAAGAAAAATACTTCTGTATATCTGCAATGGAAGCTTTC
>RCSS01000772.1:0-15868 GCA_004000155.1 Tubulinosema ratisbonensis | reverse complement strand
TTAAATGTTAAAATATAAATTTAATGAGTTAGGAAAAATAATTCAATTACTAACCTTCTCTGAGCAATATTTAACAAAAAATCCATTGATTATCCAAACTTATGGCATAAAACAAAATGATTATATTTGTTGTGCAAATACACATAAAATAAAAGAAATAATTTTATCAAACTTAGACAAAGATTCATTAATAATATTTGACTTCTCTACACTTATAGAAACCACCACACTTGTTTACACCTTTAGACTGGTGAATTGTTTGGGTAAAAACGTTTATTTAGTTACTTCTAAAAGAGAAAAGCTTTGGTTTGTAAATGAATTTATTAAAAACTAAAAAAAATTTATTTATTTTTTAAATCATTTTTTAAAAAATTAAATTCTTCATTTTTTAAAATATTTTCTTCTTTTAACATTGTTAACCTGCTGATTGCATAATTTATATAATTAAAATCATTGTTATTATTCTTTCCGATATAAGGTC
Organism: Tubulinosema ratisbonensis; assembly: GCA_004000155.1. Lineage (NCBI taxonomy): Eukaryota > Fungi > Microsporidia > Tubulinosematidae > Tubulinosema > Tubulinosema ratisbonensis. Next base: position 15,387 of record RCSS01000772.1, on the reverse strand, counting down.
TGGCCCAAAGATACCACAAAAAATGTGATGAACTCATCAATTCATTGGCTATTGATAAGTTTTCTTCTAAGTTATTTTTATCATACCACTTTAAAATTTCTCTTTTGGTAGATTCAGAAGGAAGTAACTCTTTCTTCAAAGCACATTCATTGGAATAATCACAACTCATTTCACAAAAAATATTAGCATAATCAAACATAGGATGGTTTGTTGAGGCATATTCAAAATCAATAAGCACTGCCTTGTTCTTGTGTATCAAAATATTACCTGGCTGTAAGTCATTGTGACACACTGTGACTTTATTAAATTTTAAATGCTTTTCTTTTATGCGTGCATAAACTTTGTTTATTATTTCTTCTAATTTTTCTTCAAAATTATTCTTTTTTATTAAATTTTCTAACAAGTCAAAAAAACTTCTTATTTTTATATTTAGTTTATGAAACTCTCTTAAAGATTCACCAATCAACTTAGCATGAACCAAATAGTCTGGCATTTCCGAATCTAAGTATTCTTCTATCCTAAACTCATCGTTATCAACTATAAATTTCCTGCCTAATGCTTCAAGTATTTTTGTTTCCGTTTTACTTCTACGTGTATATTCCTTGTATATATAATCTTTGTCATCTGTCTCAACTTTGTATACATTATGACTGTAAGCTTTCTTTTCTTTTTTTAGGGTAAATTTGTCTTTTTTTATGAATTTTTTTATGTTCTCGTTTATTTTGATAAGCAAAGGCATATTTTTTATTTTTCATTAGTTATATATTTTTAATAAATCAAAATTTGACACAAAAAAGTTTTTAAGCGAAGTGTTTCAAATTAAATCAAAAATTAAAAATCAATTTTTTTAAATCCATTTATTTCTTCAGTCGTATAAATCATCNGCCTCTTTCTTAGCATTAATCTCAATCTTCATACTTCTAGCAAATGCTTCATATTTCTCCAAATCAGCTTCACTTACACTTCTTCTTGCATGCTTAAAAGCTTCTTCAAAGTGCCTTGGTACTAAAGCAGGTACTGGATCATCTAAAGATTCTTTGTTTTTTCTTGCAAATTCTACAGATTCTCTTATGGCAAACTTACACGCCCTTTGACATAATTCTGTGATGTCTGCTCCGCTAAATCCTTTTGTTCTATCTGCAAAGGAAGATAAATTGACTGATGGATCTATTGGTGTCTTTTTAAGACATGCTTTAAAAATAGCCTTTCTACTCTCTGAGTCTGGCAAAGGAATGTAAATTAATTGATCTAATCTGCCTGGTCTCATCAATGCACTATCAATTGTGTCTGGTCTGTTGGTTGCTCCTATGATAAATACATTCTTTTTAACATTCATTCCGTCCATTTCTGTGAGTAATTGATTTAACACTCTGTCTGTCACACCTGAATCTCCTTTGTTACTGCTTCTTGACGATGCTATTGAATCTAATTCATCAAAGAATAAAACACAAGGAGCTGCTGCTCTCGCTTTATCAAAGATATCCCTAACATTTGCTTCTGATTCACCTACCCACATAGTCAAAAGTTCTGGACCTTTTACTGAAATAAAATTTGCTTGACACTCAGTGGCAATTGCCTTAGCCATCAAAGTTTTACCACAACCAGGTGGACCGTAAAAAAGAACTCCTTTGGAAGGATTCATCCCAAATTTAATGTACATCTCTGCATAATCCACGGGGTATTGCACAGTCTCAATTAATTCTCTCTTAACATTTTCTAATCCTCCAATATCATCCCACTTCACATTTGGATTTTGAATGACTGTCTCTCTTAAAGAAGAAGGATCAGTGTTTTTTATTGCCCAGTCAAAATTATCCTTGGTTACTTCTAAACTGGCAAGCACTGATGCATCAATCTTATCAGAATCTAAGTCTATTTGTGGTAATTTTTCTCTAATTTGTTGTAAAGCTGCGTCTGTACATAATGAAGCAATGTCAGCACCAACACAACCGTGCGTCTCTGATGCCACTTTTTCTAAATCAACATCATTTGCCAATCTCATATTTTTAGTGTGTATGTTTAAAATTTCCAATCTTCCTACTTTGTCAGGTACACCCATTTCTAATTCTCTGTCAAATCTACCAAACCTTCTCAAAGCTTGGTCAATCGAGTTTGGTCTGTTGGTCGCACCAATCACAATCACATTATTTCTACTTTTCATTCCATCCATTAATGTAAGTAATTGACTAACAGTTCTTTTTTCTACTTCTCCGTGACTTTTATCTCTTTTTGGTGCAATTGAATCTAATTCATCAATAAAAACAATCGAAGGTGCATTTTTTTCTGCTTCTTCAAATGCATTTCTTAAATTACTTTCTGTCTCTCCCTGCATCTTAGACATAAGTTCAGGTCCATTTATCACAAGTAAAAATGCACCAGTCTCATTTGCTATTGCTCTTGCTAACATTGTTTTTCCTGTTCCTGGTGGTCCATAAAGTAAAATTCCTTTTGGTGGTTTTACTCCCAAATTTTCATACAAAGCAGGAAATCTGAGAGGTAACTGAACTAATTCCATAATTTGTGCCAACTGTTTCCTACATCCTCCTATGTCATCGTACCCTATTCCTCCAAAATCTTTATCTACCTCTTCTCTTGTAAGCACTGTTGATGAATTTACCTTTGTTTCATTATGAATCAATCCATAACTTCCATCCCCACTTCCCTTTAAAACAATTGCTTCCACTTTGAATTGCACTTTTTTACCACCCACTGGCACTGAGTAAATATGTTTCTTTGTCAAAGGAATATTATCTTTTAGAAATGGCTCTAATACGTGTGTAAAAATATCACCTTGAATTCCTTCAATCGTATCTTGGATTGGAAACATGGCCAATTCTTGAATAAGTTTTACTGATTCACAAGGATACACTTTTACTGTGTCTCCTAGCCTCACTCTGAGATTATCTCTTGTATCTTTGGTCATACAAATGTAATTGTCAGGTTGTGAGTCATCTTGTAATAAAAGTAACAATGCTTCTGATCTCTTCTTTCCTTTCACTAAAATATAATCATTTTTAAAGAAGCCTTGGTTTTCTATCATAGATGAATTCATAGACACTTCATAATTGTTAAGTGATTTTCCTCGTGGATCTTTGATAAATAATTGGTTTTTTGTTTTTATGTCCAATATTGCTGTTGCTAAGTCTTTTGGTTTGTCTTCCTTTGGTTCCATGGGTATATTTTTTTATAAAAAATAAATTATTTAGGTTAAAAAAAATATTTATTTATTTTTTTTTTTTTTTATTTTTTTTTTTTTTTTTTTTTTTTTTTTTTTTTTTTTTTNGAAGTATCGAATGGTCTGCAGATTCCAATTAATCCCTGCATTAAAATCATATACTTTGATTCTAAATAGCTTAGTTCATTTCTATACATTATCTTCAAAGGAAATTGTACCAAATCATGCATGTTTTCTAATGTTCTAAATATCATTCTATTCTGTCTTGAATTTGAATTGCATTTGATAATAAATTTTTGTTCTAAAATGGCTTCCCTGAAATTTTTTAAAAAAGAAAAAATTTTAGATTCGTTGCATCTGTAAATGATCATGGTATCAGATATAGATGTATTAATATTTTTCGAATGATCTGTGTGGGTTATTGAAGTAAGGTTGGTTTCTGTTTCAGATGTTTGTTCTTTAATAGAGTCTGTTTGCATTTGTTCTTTAATTGAAATATCTTTGTTTATTAATATCGATCTTTTATTTAATTGATGCAGCATATCATTTTTACCCTCTTTCTGTTTAAACCCCCGAGATTTTTGTAGTTTTCTTGTTTTTTGGTTCAAATTTACTAAACCTTTACTGTTTGAAGGAATGTTTTTATAGAAACCAATCTGTTTTTCAGCATTCTTATCCTTATCACCGTATAAATAATTAATTTTAGAATTATCGACAACCGACCTTTTCTTCTTCATTGAAAGATCAATAGGTTCGTTTGATGCCGCATAATTTTTTTCTTCGGGATTTTCAGAATTGTTTTCTAAAAAATTTTCTGCTTTCGGGTTCTTGAATTGACTTGAAGAATCAGAAGCTTTTTTACAAGTTAAATCAAGAGCTTCATTTTCCGAAAAAGAAGTTTCTGAAGCTAAATTATCTATTTTTAATCCATTTTTTCTATCATCAATAGATTCAGTCTCCATGGATTCATCTCTCTGTGTTGGTATAAGATTTTTATGAAAGTTTTTTGTCATAATATTTGTTTTACTACACTTTAACATAAAAATATAAAACAAAATAAGTGCGACCATTTTGAAGGGCTAATTTTTTTCTATTTTATGATAACAAATTTTTTCTTGTATAAAAAATAAATTTATCTGGTTTTACTTAAATGTTTATCGATAAAAAAACTTTTTAGTAAAATAAAAGAATGTATGGTTTTTTGGTAAAATGTTACAATTTTATAAATATCTTTTTATAGTCAGAGAATTTAAATTATAAAATTGTATCAAAATGATGTTATAAGAAAATAAATAAAAAATAAGATACCAAATGTATTTTTTATTTTTTTGCACAATAGATTTAGAAAAAAAACAGTAATAAAATTTTTGTGTATTATTTTTTATTTAATTAGTGTTTTTTTTTTCTAAACGTAAATTAATTAGTATAATTATAAAATAACAACAAATTTTTACTTAAAATTTTAGATACAAATAAGAATAAATGGTAATTAAAAAAAAAGAAAGAAATATTTTAAAAAAATATCTATTTAAAAAAATTTGTATATAAGGCTGAAATCTATTTCGGCTTTTGAATACGCTTGAGTTTCTGCATGATAAAAGATTATAATTAAATATAAAACGAAGTGCTTAAGTGATGTTTACTTATATGAGAGATTATAATGATGAAACCGGAAAACGAGATATATTTGAGTTTTTAATAAAAAAACGTAAAGGATAGTGAAGCTTTATTAATTAGATCGAAAAGGATAAGAAACATTAAGTATTTTTTTCTGTCTTATCACACAAATTGAAAAGTAAATTTCTTCTAAATTTATCATAATCATTTATTTTACATCAAAATTTACTTTTAAGAACATATTAGTTTATCGAATCAAACTTTAACATAATATTTTTAAAATATAAAAAGTAATCGATAAAAAAGTTAAGAATAAATGTTGAACTAAAATTAAAATATAAAATTAAATGCAAATCGCATGATACTTTATTTCAAATTTATCATAAATATAAGATTAAAAAGACTTCTTTATTATTTAGCTTTATTGATTTTTTCAATAATAATTAAGGGTTACTCAGATCAGAAATTAAAAAATATTATACGAAAAAAGAATCGGAGAAAAAGTTCAGAATAATATTTTGTAAGCTAACCGTTATTTTTTTTATAAATTACGTAAAATAGTTTTATAAAAGTGCAAAGCATTGCAAAAATTTTGTCGATCAAAGACAAAATAATTACAATTGAATGAGGGTATCAACTTAATATTAAGAAGGTTAGTAAGAAGTAAAAAATATTCGAAAAAACGTTTTAAGAAATCGAGTTAGAAGACATATTAAATATCTCTAAGGATATAATTCTCTTAACGAGTTAATTTATTTATTTTCGAAAGTTTTAGTTTAAGATCCAAAGGTACATTTTTATTAATCCATTCGTTTGTAAAATTAAAAATAGATTATAATAAAATATAAGGTAGATAAATAATATTTAAACCAATTTTTTAGAAAATAAACAAATTACAGTTTCATATATATTTACAAGGTTATGAAAATATAGAATTGTAAAATTTTTTAAACAAATATAAATTCTTTAATGAATAAAAATTAGTGTAATGAAATAATTAATTTTTTATCTCTGATTAGAAATATTTTCTTTTATTTATTAAAGTATGATTAATATTTTTATTTATTTAATTAGTGTCTCTCTTTAAAAAATATAAAAGAAACTCTTTTTTTTAAATCATAAACAATTTAATTCTAGTTTCCCAGTTTAAAAAAAATAAATTTACTCATTTTGATTTAACTGGCTGAAAAAGTAATTTAAAAAATTTTATAAAACATTCTTAAGAAGAGTTTAATTAATTCGTCAAAAATAATCATTCAATTTAAAAAAATAAAAAAAAAGGAGAGAATTTTTAAAAAGATGGTCAAAAGAAAAGGATTATTAATATTTTTACTTACATTATTTTTAATTGGTATGTTAATATTAATATACCAATTTATGAAACGATTGGGTACACAAAATTCTTATTCCGAAAAAGAAACTTTGAGAAAATTAGAAGAAGAATACCAGGATATGTTAAAATTAGCTAGAAAAAAGTGTAAAATTGTTAATTGTTANAAATTAGATGATTTTCTTTATGATACTAATAACAAAATAGCATTGTTTANGTTTTATGAAACGGTAGATGATCTTAAGGAAGACTCTCTTTTTTATAAAATTATCAAAATGAGGAATGGGTTTATTGGTACTAGTTGGCAGGCATTGATGGGTTTACCCGATAGCAAAACTAGGTTGTTGGTTTCGTATATGGATAATGGAGTAGTATTCCACTACTTTATGCCTAAAAATTATTTGACGCACAACGAATTAGAAGACTATTTTGCTAGAATGATTAGATATATACTTAAATTATTGTATTTCGAGTTTTCGAATCCTTCTACGTATACATTGGTTATCAGTAAAGAAAGTTTTGATGGTTTAAAATTAGAAAAGGATAAGTTAGCTGTAAAAATTGGTATTCTTAGTGCTGTGTGTGAGTTTAGTTTGCCGATNGAAGTCTTTTATAAAACTTGAATGTGTATTTTAAGTTCATTTGCTAGATTGGGTTATTTACTCGATTAGTTATTTACTAGATTTGTTTAATTAGAGATTAATTGGTAATTGAAGGAATGAATTTTTTAAAATCGCAAAAGAAAAATATTCATTTTAATGTCAAAACCTAGAATTATAATAAATAAATTAGCACAATTAAATTATATTTGTAACCAAAAAATTTACAAATTTTTTTAATAATTGATGTTTTTTCTTGACTACTCATCTGTTTAAATTATTTTTTTGAATGTTTTAAATTTTACAAAAATTTCATGGAATCCTTAAAATAGTTAATTTCTTTTAGCATTATAAGTCTTATTAAACATCTCTTAAGTTATCAATCAAAAAATAACATTTTTGATTTTTTTAAGATAAATTTACAAATTATGGTTTTACATTTACTTCTTATTTGGTTTTTATTCTATTTGGTAAGTTTTTTTTATTAAAATGTTCTCTCTTGTGAAGTATTGAAAAAGAAAAACTCAAGAGACGCTGTAAAAGTTATTTAATTTTTTTACAAAGTTTTTTAAAAAGTGAATGAGAAATATGTAAATTTTTTGTTCTTTAAGTATATGAAATCTATTAATTCATTTTTAAATATTACTTAAGATACTTATCCAATAAGTAACTTTTGGTATAACATGTTACTAAATTTAGTAAGGTAAAATACAAAATAAGTTTAAATTGAAACACAAGTTTAATAAACGTATTTTTAAAAAATTTCTAATTTTTTTGTTGCCTAGGAATGGAAAATCCATACAAAGATCCTTTACCCATACCTTGTATAAAGTATACTACCTAGTAAAATAGAGCATGTGATAAAATATGTTTCTACATAATTAGGTATAGCTCAAGATACTGCGAGCATTTCATCTGCTAAAACACACTCATGCACTCTATTGACTGCCTAAGTCTACTTTACCTTGCAGGCTTTGGTTACATGATTCATATTTTTTATGTTGGTGTATTATTATAATAATAAATAGTTTTAATATCAAAATTGTGCTAAAAATAAGTTATATAGGCACAGAAAATTAGTAATTAAAAGATTAAAGAGACGATTATTTTTAACAGAAAGTAAATCACAAAAAACCACTGTTCTTCATAAAAAGATAATGAAAATTGCTAACACATCTTTAATGTGAGATGGAATTACAGAATATCCTATAAAATTTGATTGTTTTTCGAATAAAAAATAATATAACAATATTTATTACAGACAAGGCATGGAAAAATAGGTTAACTGAAATCTTTTTTGCAATTCTAAAACAATTTGTTTTGTTTGTAAACAAAATATAATGATCTTTTATAATTTTTTTTCTAAAAAGAACATAGTTCATAGATTAAAATAATAAAGAAATTTTTTGTATCTGAAAAGATTCTTTTAATTTTCAAATAAATTTTTTTGACTTGTTATTAAGATATTAAATAAAATAGCATCCAATAAAATTCTAATCTTAGTACCATAAATTTTTAGTCATATAATAGTTTTACATCTCTTTTAATTAAAAATTAAATAAAAATCTAAAAAAGCCATAACCCAAAAAATTTATCAAAGTTTTTAAGCTAAAAATGATACTTTTTTAAACTAAACTTTTAAAACAAAGAAAATTTTATTTCTTTTATAATCATCAAATATGAAATAAATCTTAATTAGCTTTAAATCTTAAAGAAAACACAAATTATATTTTTATTAATTTTTTAAGATATGATAATAAATTATATTTCAAATCAAAAATTTGCAGTATCTTGAAACGAGATATTATTTCTAATATATTTCTTAAGGTTAATGATTTTAATTGGTTTATTATCTTCACATAAAGTTTAAACTATCATTTTATGTAATTAATCTAAAGTTTTCCCATAAAATTATGTCAAATCTTAAAAATATTTAGTTAAATCTAAATTTAAACATGTGATTTATTAAATTATTTATTTTTCTTTGATCATCAATGATCAATTAGATAAAAAAGAATAATTTATATTGATAAGCCTCTAAGAGATCATAGTTTATAAATAAAAATTTTTAAAGAACTTTTTACTAATTAGATTGTTCATGAAGATATAATGATTGAAGAGAAGTTTATTTATTATATTTTTATACTTGCTTTTTTTAGTAATGTTATTATATTTCTTATTGAATTAAATATAGAAATTCTTTTAGTTATAATCATTGTTGTAAAATTACATCTTAAATGTTCTAAGAAATATTAATAAATTATCAGAATATATTAAGAATATAAAACCTTTTAAAAATTTAAAATAAATAAAATGTGTAACTGTCAGAATTTGGCTTATATCCCTTCTAAAGTGACCAAGAAAGATTTTTTAAATAAATATAGGTAAGTAATTTTAACAATATAAAAGAAAAATAATCTTAAATTAACTAAAAATTTTTAACTATAAATTTTTTGGTATTAAAATTTATTTATAATCATTGGTTAAAACCAAAAAAATATCAAAAATAAATTCTTTTAATTCTTAAAAATTAATTTAAATAANTAATTATTTCTTTTTTTAATTATTTTTAAAATACTTCATTAAAGCATTTTTATAATTCATAATCTGAATTATTTTTTCATTACAAATTAATTCAAAATTTAACACATAAGAAAAACCTACCATAAACAAATTACTTACCAATACATTATAAANAATNTAATGCCTTAGAATATCAAACCTTAACAAATTACAAATAAAAAGTATTTGATTATTAAAAATAATAAAAATAACCATCCTTAACAAAGTAGAGAAATCTACTTTATAAACGTAACACCCAATAACATTCATAAAAGTAAGAAAATAAAGAGAAATATTTTCAAAATAAGCATTTCTAAAATTCTTTTTATGTTTTTTAGGCTGAATCTCATAAAAAAAGATGTATAAAAAGGAATTAAAAAGTGGAAAGAAAGAAATTAAAAAAAATAGTAAAGTTTTATCATCTTGGTATTTTAATAATGTTTTTATGAATAAGAATGGTGTATACTTTGGGATGGCTAAGACTGTTAGTATTGAAAAGAGGAGGAATGTTTGGATTGTGATTAATTTGCAAAAAGACATGGGTTAGAAAATAAATAAAATTAATTAAATAATATTCTGATTGGTTGATTTTTTATTAAGGTTTTATTTTAAAAAAATAAAAAAAAATATTATTTTTAAAAAATCAAAATTTAATTTTTACAGTTTTAGAAGAAAATTAATATTAAATATTGGTGATTAAAAAGAATTATTTTAATTTAAAAATCATAATAAATATTTTATCAATGATTATTTTAGTACTTTTTTTGTAAAATCATCATGATTCATTAAAAAATTGAATTAATAAAATATTAAAAGAAAAATACATTTAATAATGAAAAAATGTAATTTTATTTTAAAATTTATTTAGTTAAAAATGATATAAATAAATGTAAATTAAATATGTTATTTATATTTTTATTTATTTAGAAGTATACAATATTTTATATTTTAATATTCAATTAAAAAAATATTTAATTATATTCTTATTTCTGGTAGGTTTATTTTTTTAATATAAATTTATTTATTTTGTATCAAATTTAATAAATTTGTATGTTAATTTATATTGTTTAGAACTTGTAATCTTAAAAACTTTTTTTATTTTACTTAAAAAGTTTACAATATTAAATTTACACCTGTTTGCTTATAATATTAATATAAAATAAATCAACATTTTTAATTAATACATCTGTAAGATTTTGGGAACCCTTATAAAAAAATAGTATTTATAAAGAAAAAATGGGTTTTAAGGTTAAATATCATCTTTTATTTTTGTCTAGGGATAAAAAAATTTACACTTTACCTTCTATTTATTTGATATAAGATACTCATTCAATAATGAGCATAGGGCATAGTATGTCTCTGCATATTTAGGTGTAGTTCAAGATGCTGGGTGCCTCTCACTTTTAAATCGCCAATGTACTCTATTAACTGCCTAAGTCTACCTTACCTTAAGCCTTTGGTTACAGTAACTATTGATATGGTTATACTTGAGATTGATCATAATAACATTTAAAAGCTCAAATTTTCGTTAGTTTTGTATTAAATTTAAAAATAAAGATGATTTCAAGATTAATAGGTGAAACTTAAAATTTTTGATATATTTTTAGGGAGTAATTATGCTTAGGAACAAAAAAAAATAATTATGCTTAGGAGCATAAAAATTATTGGTCAAAAAAATCACTATTCCTATGGAAAGTTTAACTTTCTAAAAGACGTAAATATATTTATAGTTGTTTAATATGTTTATGTTGTGTCAAAAAGGCTTAATATTATTTATTAAAGGAACCTAAGCAAGTTGTATATCTTAACGTTATCAAAAACTTTAAGTTAAAACAATGCAAAGAAAATTATTTTGCTATCATTCTTTTAAAATTAATAAAATTTTATCATTCGATTTTAAAAGTACCACAGTATCTTATGAATTTTTTCTGTTTTATAAATACAAAGACATTAAAATTCATCTAAAATATTTTATATTGTGTGTATTTACCAAACATAATGTATTTTGCTATTTGAAATTGTTTTATATTATAAATAAAATGTTTTCAAGTAAAGTTTTTTATAAATTAGTTTATGTAAAAATAGTATGATATTTATGTTACAATAATTTTGTAAAAAAAGTAATTAACAAATGTTTATGATTTATTAAGTTTTTTGACTTGTAAAGATAAGTCACAAAGACACATATTTTTTATATTGAATATTTTATATAAAAAGGGTTAATTGTTTTTACAATTAAGAAAATTTATACATTTATTCAAATTTCATATAAGTTAGTAGAAATCATCTTGTAAAAAATACATTTTGGTAAATTTTTTAAAGATTAAAGGATCAAGTGTTTGTTTTTGTTGGTGTAAAGATTTATAAAGCATTTTGAGACAATAAGATGTATTTCGCAGTGTTGTTAAGACAAGCATAAAAATAATCTACGCTGGATTTTTAATGTCCGAAAGATATATTTTAAGTAAAATTATAGTTAGTTTAAAGTTATTTAGTTTATAATTGTCAAAAAAAAATAGTCTTTATAAGGAAAACTATATTTTAAACTGAACAATATATTTTTTAACCAACAGAATCCCACTTTTTACAAGTATAAATTATGTAATGCTTAAACAAAATGATAATTTCAATTGAGGTTTTAACTACAGAAAAAAATGAGAGATTTTAAAAAGAAAGAAATAAATGGAAATATTTTATACTTAATTAAAGTATACAAACTTAATTTTGTTGATTATTTTTTTAAACATAGGATAATTTTTTAAATATAATTTAATTAGTTTAAAACATTTTTGCTCTCTAAACTATTCTGATCATACAAGAATGTTTAACTTATTAAGTGACTAAAATAAGATAATTAAATTTATTTAGTTTTAAAATTATTCTTTTGATTTTTTAATTGCGTTTGCTTTTCTTCTTTAATTATAGATTAACTGGGTAAACTTTTTTATCTTCAATAAAATTTGATTTTTACTTCTATAAACACTCTCTTATTTATCTTTAACTTTGTTTTATTTATAATTTACTTGATAAATGTTTCATAAAGTTAAGCTAAAAATTCTTATGTTTTATTTTACTTATGAATAATTTTATAAAATTTATAAAATTCCATTTTTACTTGTATTTTTTTCTTGAATCAAAAAAAATCGGGAAAAAAAGAATGCGGAATGATTTAGAAATAATAATATAAGAAGTCTTTTAGTAAATTTAGTTACAAAAATTATGAATTTTAAATATTTTTATATAAGTCAAATATTATAAATGAATTTAATAAATGATTTAGATTATGTTTAATTTATACACTTCATTTTTATTAATTAATTGTCAATTGTGGGTTTTAATTTTTCGTAACATTCCATAAAAATGGTTATTTAATCCAGTAAAATCATCAGCGCAAAAAATATTTTAAAAAAAATTTTGAATAACAAATATTTATTTGAGTTTCTCCTTGTTTATAAAAATATGTATTTTTAAAATTATAAAACGTGTGATGATATATTTTTTTATTTAAATTGTGTAATTAGAATCGAAATTTTTAAAAAAATTTTCCTTTTAGGAATCAAAATAGGGGAATTTTCATTCAAAAATTGATCCAGACCATTTTACAAAAATATAAAAACAGAATTTACTCACAAACAAGCATGAACATTTTAAACAAAATAGTTTTTATTGTAGGTTTTATGAGATTATCTTACCAAAAAGCAAAATCTGAAAAAGCTCTTATTCTTATTAAAGGAAGATGTGGTGATAGCCCGGAATCAATCTGTGCAAAGAATGGTGTAGTTGGTGCTGGTGCTGATACTAACAATATCGATACTTTGATTTCAATTTTGAAGAATGCTGGTGTGGAATCTGCTTATGTGAATGGATGGAATGGTACACCTGGAAATTTTGTTTTGAGAAGTAATGGAGCTTTGGCACCATTTTCACCTTTTACAAATGATACCGAATATACCTTCTGTTATAAAGAGTGTCCTTGCCCACCTCATGGGGCTCCTCAGGTTCATCGTGTTATGCCATCCGCTCAACCTGTTGTTTCTCCTGCACCTCAAATCGTTTGTCCTCCCGTCGTTTGTCCACCTATATTTCCACCACACAAACCTGTTTGTCCACCATTTTATCCACCAAGTAAACCTGTTTGTCCACCAGTCAGATGTGATAGTCAATCTTCCGAAGAAATTAATCATTCCGTTGAAAATAAATGCAGAGTTTTCCCAAGCAAGGTAGTTTGCGTAGGAAAGACCCCAAAACCTCTCGGATGCGGAGACAGATTATGCTATGAAAAGAAAAGAATTGACACTACAAGGAGTTTTGATGTTTGTGTCGAATCAAAACGCAAATTTAACTGCAGCTTTGGTAAAAAGAATAGAAGAGTAAAAGTCAAAGTCACAGAACACATGGATACTAAAGATGTTAAATTTGTAGAATTAAGCAGACACATTAAAAATAACTCAAAAGATTGCAAGTTCCCTGATTTCTTAAGATGCCCAGAAGTTTTAGCCAAATACGCCGCATACTTAGCCAAACGTTGCTCTACTAAACCATGCTTTTATATTGGAGGAGAACACTGCAACCAACTTTTCGTACAAATGCATTGCGAATTCTATAGGGTGGCCATCAGTCCAAAAGATTTCTGCTGTTGTAGAATTCCATTCCACAAAATCAGGTTATGCTCTGTTTTCGGTGCCGAACTTAGACATTTAGTCAAGAAAGGATTAGCCAGTGTAAATTTAGTGATTCCTGCTGACTGTTGAATGAATAAATGATGTAGTGAAATTTTTTATCAAAAATTTTTTTTCAAATATTTTTTAAATTTAAGATCTTGATTTTNAAAGACTCATAAATACCATTTTCAAAAAGTCTCCTTCACTCGGATAAAGGTATTAATTAAAAGAATCGCATTCATTTTAAGTTCTTTAGTGTCTGTTTCATTGTTCTTAAGTTCATCTGAAAAATCATACATAGGAATAAAATTTTAATTTTTCAAAAAGATAAAAAATATAATTCTGTTTTATTAAAAATAACTTTGTTTTTCGGAAATTAAAATAGTGCTTCGGAAATTATAAGTTTTATAAAAAATAAATCAATTTTAAAAAGTCAAAGTGATTTTTAACATTAAAACTTTGAATTATTAGAATTTCTCCCATGTTTAATTATTAAATTTGATTTTAGGGTAATCCAAGAATAATTGTGACCTTTTTACAATGATACAACACTACCGATCAATTTATGACAAGTAATTTTTAAAAGTGCGTGAAGTTTTAAAAGAAGACTTTTAATGCAAATGTAAGAGAAAAATGAATCTTATAAAAAATTCGAAGTAACTAACGTCCGTAAAGCCGGCGTTTGCCCAAAAATAGCAAACATTTTGTAAGACAAGGCAGTTTTAAAACAGATCAAGACTGCCTTGAAAAGGCTATTTCTCTTAATATATTTTAGTTGCGAGACATGCCAATTTTTAAAATCAGAAATAGTTAATTGGAGAAATTTCTAACCAGATACATGTATCCAAGCATTACTTTATAGTCTCATTTGGGATAAAAAGATTAACGGAAAAATGTAGCGGATTAATAGATGAGTCCGTTGTTTAAAAAACGAGAAAATATCATCGAGGGAATTCTCTAGAAAATAAATGTGTCCCGAGGAGTTGGTAATTTACCAATTACTTGTATTTTAAAAAAATCGAAACATTCTTCTTTATTCATCCTTTTTTAATTATTATGTGTATTTTTATTTTCTTATTTATTCTGTCATGATCGACATAATTATTAAAAATCTTACGACGGGATGTTTTATTGAATAAAAAAAGAAAGCAACCTATGTTTTAGAAAAGCAGATAATTTAACAAGAAAGGCTGTCGAAGCCACATGATTTCATCTATCCTCCGAACTACTGTTGAAGGCGATCTGTAGAAGATAGATTTATTAAAGTTATTTTTGTTATTATGTTTATAAAATTGTACTATTACTATTTATTCAAAATTTCTTAAATAGTTTTTTTAAACGAAATCTGATTAATTAATTTAATTCTAAAATTTTTTCATTCTTTTGACTCAAAGAATGAATACTGATCTCTGAAGACTGTCTTCTGATGTAAAGTAACCAGGG
>RCSS01000770.1:0-23473 GCA_004000155.1 Tubulinosema ratisbonensis | reverse complement strand
TGATGCTGTTTTTATAATCAATACATTTGATATGGTAATTATTAATGATATGGGACTTAGTTTTCTTTATTCTAGTTTGATGTCTTTTCAGTTAAAATTTTAACATTAAAAAATAAAGATTTTGTTTAGAGTATAAATAATTTTTCAATGAATATAAATTTTGTTTAATAATTCAAATTCAAATAAACAACCATTTTTAGATTACTATCATCTATAAACATATTAAATGTATTGTGTATGTTTTTATAACTGTGTGGTTTCAAAATTATTTTATGTTTAAAAGTTCGCGGTAAACCCTTTTTGAAATAATTAATCAATTTGAAAAAAAAGATTTTTTTGATATCTATTGTCGTATCATAAGTGATATGACCTGAATATTAAGTGTATAAATAAATGGATTTTATCTTTTTTTATTTAAAATCCCTGTTTTGAAGACATATGTATTTTTATTCAAAAAATTATAAATAAAACATAAATTAGAAAATTAAAGGTTCGAATCCATTTCTAAAAGATTTTGTTATGAAGATATAACATCTATATTCAAAAACAGATCAAAAAAGTTCAGTTTTCATTTATAAATTTTTATTAATAAGTATTTTTATATCAAAACTATCTCAGTTTGTCATTAGTTTTAAATTTTTTTGAGAGAATTTTCTGTATTTATTTGCAAATATGATTTTTTGTAGTTTTCCTGTTATTTTACAATAGAAATAAATCATATAGTAATTATATATAAATATTAAAAATTTTTTTAATAAATAAAATCAAGTAGATTTTCAAGTCTTTAATACTACAAACGCTCATTTTTATTGTCACATAAGAAAAGTTATGTTAAATATTAATGATCTTTGTAAATTATTCTATAATAATATAAAAAAAAGTAATGCGAGAATTTGATTGAAAAATTAAGGTTTTTTATGAATAATAAAAATTATATGACCAGATTTTCTAAAAAAAAATTTTTTTATGCAAATCCAAACTACACCTTATTTAAAAAACATAATATTTATAATCTTATGTTTCTCTTTAGTCAATCATATTTTATTATGAAATTTTTTTCTTAAATATAGCTAAAAATAAGTTACGCGAAGTAGTAAATATGATTAATATCTAAAATTATTGTTTTAAACACGAGGTGCTTGAAAAAATCTCTCAATCTCAAAGATTTTAAAAGATTATATATAATCTTCTTTGGTTAAATATTTTTACAAGGCATTAAAATATTATTACGATATTTTTAATCACCAGAGCATGCCATATATTTTTAAACATATACCTGATCAGATTATTTTTGATTGAGTAATAAGAAAAAACTTAATTAAATGGGATAGTATCCTACATTCTTTCTTTAATTGTTAGAAGATCAAAATTGCTTATTTTATATCAAGTCAATGAATTAGCTCAATCTGATAAAATATAATTTAAAAAGTGGTTACACTACAACATACATAATAATTAAAATGATGTTTAAAAAATTGCCACGTTTTTAATGTTGAAAAAAAACAACCAATTTAAAAGTTTGGCGAATTTTTGATTTGGTAATATAAAATATAAAAATAAAAGCATACAATTTCACTTATGTAAAATATAATACTTAATAAACTAGAGGCTACCACTAATCAATAATTTCTTTCATTATTTTGCATTGATATTTCTAAAAAAAATTTATCTTGAATATATTTGTTTTTTTTTCTTAATTAAGCCTCAAATCTATTCCTACTCATCTCATATTAAACTACTATCACTCCTGTAACAATGCTTGCAAGGTAATGTAAACTTAGGTAATCAATAGATGCACGGAAGTGGGTTTTAACAGGTGTAAGGCTAAATGACTTAAGTTGTACTAATTTTTTAGAAAACTATTATACCATATATTTCTTTTTGAATGGATATTGAATATTATATATAGAATGTAAATATATAAATCTTTAAATGGGTCTTCTGACCTCAAGCAACAAAAAATAACATAATCTTTGTGTTTTAAATTAGTAATGAGAATTATCAAAATACAATTAGTTAGAAAGAATGTCGAATTAGAAAATTTGCCATCCTTCAATTAAATTGTGGTTCTTAGGGAGTAATTATCCAATGTAATTCTAATATTTACAAGACTAACGGGATATTTAGTGCCCTCGTCTCTATTTTTATAATCAAAGTTGAAAAATTCACAAATTAATTTTAAGATATTAGAAAAGAGAAGCAGCTAACTAACCCAACATATAAGTTCTAAACAAAAACAACTCTAACAAAAGTAAGAGCTGTCCAACATTTTATATGTTTTTTGGGTAAAATTTCTTTTAAATTGCACAATAAATACAAATTAAACAGCTTTTTTTATTGTACTCATACTATGATGTAACAATCAACAATTAATTTTGAAAAATTTAAATGATTCCTCAAAGTCGATTAGAAGCATATTCGAAATTAGTTTTAATTATTGCTGGAGTCTAATTATAATTGGGTTTCGAATATACATAAAATGTTTAAGTTCATTATGTTTTTTCTGTTTTCAAGTANCCGAAANCGTGGATAGACCATTATTTAACATGTAATTGATAGTAAAACTTAAAAATGGGGTAAGTTTAATCTTAAATGACTATAAATTGACACAAAATTTTGCGAGGACAGATTTTGCATTCTCTTCCGAAAATTACAAAATAAATCATTTGTTATTTGTAAATTGCAAAAATTATTAGTACATACTCATAAATTTTGTTTTTGTATGTATATTTAAAATGCTGAGTTTAAAGACAAAATTCATAGCAACAAGACTGGGTTTAATACTGCTTTATAAAATAATAGGACTACAAAATGGTATTAAAACTAATATAGCTACTAATTTTCGTATTGGTTTATAATAAAATTGTATCTATTATAGATCTTAAAGAACATTAAGTAATTAAAACAAATCTTTCATATTTTGAATTACACATCCAAATCAATTAAATCAACAGTGGGTATGACCAAATTCTATAGTAATGGTGACGTTAAGCTCTGATGAGCCTCAAAAAGTATATGAGCATTCTTTGTAACACCTTTTTATGCACTTTCAAGAATTTCATCAAGACAAATCTTTTAATTTTGTAAATATAATCGTCGTGTATCATTTGGTCTTCATTTTTTCGCTCGGAGTATCAGAAACTGGAGTTTTGTGTATTTTACGGATTTACTTCTTATTATTGACTAAAAAAAGTGTAAAGAGTTTCGTGAACTGATTTTTTAATCCCTTTCTAAGTGTTTAAGTGAAAATTAATACCTTTTAGAATAAAACACGTAACAAATTTATTATTCAATTATTTTATTTTGCTTAATAAAGAATATCTATTTCTAAAATAATAAAAAAGAATATTTTTTAAATATCTAAAAATAATAACATAAAAAAAGAATTAATTAATTAAAAATTTACTTTTAAAAATAATATTTTTTATAAAAAGCTAAAATATAATTTAAATTACTTATTTGGTTAATAAAATATTACCCTCTTAAAAAAGTAAACTTTCATTCAATCAGAAAAAAGAAAATTAAATTTCTGCTATTTTTTAGTTTATTTTTTCAAAATATTTGTTAATTTTTATAAAAAGAAAAATAATAAAAATCCCCAATGCCAGAAGTACCATCCACAGAATACAACAGAGAGTTTAGTGTTTGTCATTACAATTTATTAGCTCCAATAAGCATTTTAGATTTCAAAACACAATCAACCCACGTTGTAAATTATTTTACCAGAACATTAGAAGATGTTTTAAACAATTACATGGCAGTGGACACTTCATTGTTTTATGAGTACATCGCCACAGATGTTACCGTTCATTTTGATAATTTGACTAAAAATGTACAAACATTGTTTAATATTTTAACCAAATTTAGTAACAAATCACAAGTTAAACCTGACCCTGTTACCATAAAAAGTGAAGATGCTCTTAAAATTCTTTTAGAAGAACCTTTTGTAGACCAAGGATTATTTGATGATCTTAAAAAAGAAGAAGAGGAAGGGATTTATTCTACTGAAATTATACAGTACATTAATCTTACTAAGATTATTCAATTCATTTTAGAGAAATATACTTCCGCGATCATTTATTTTCCTTTTAATCATTTAAAAGAAGTATTTTTTTCTTACAATACAATTAGGTTAATATACACAATCACTGGTCATGAGATTGATCCTAAATTACTTGATTTTAACAGTCTTTTGTTTTATATCTTTAAGCCACACATTTGTGAAAAAGAATTACCAAAAGTAACTGAAGAGGTTATAAAATTGGAAGAAAAGTACACAAGAAAAGTTTTTGAAAGAAACGTAGAATGTAAAGCAATAAAAAAATTTTTAATTGAGCAAGGATTATCAAATTTACACATTCACAATAATAACAATATTTCAAAAAAAGATGATTTATGCCTTGAATCTGATGATCTTGAAATGAATAATGATACAAAATTAGAACTAATCACAATCTTTGTAAAAAGACTTATAAAGTTTAAATGTAACGTTACAATTTTGCATGAAATTCTTAAACCATACAAAAACACTTTACTAAATTTACTAATGGAATATGAATCAAAGTTTATTAGCCGAGAAATTTTTAATTGTTTGATGCTTTTTTTAGAACATAATTTTAAAATTTTGCCAAAAGTTAATTTACAATGCTTGGAGTGTAGAAATAAAAAGAAGTGGAATTACGAAGATGATAAATTTTTTAAGGACTGTTTGGTGGTACAAGTAATAAAAGAGGCTTATCTCAATGATTTACTAGAGGATATAGAGTATAATACTTGTGGGTGTGAAGTTTTTTCTTTTACTGAAAGTTTGTCTGATCAATATTTGTGGGTAAAAATCATTTTTGAAAAAAAAGAAAAAAAAGAAGAAGAAGCTAACAAATTTAGGAATCCTAATTTTAATTACACAGAGGTGACAAATAATAAGATTTATAAAGAGTGTAAAATTACTAAAAACGTATTGCATCTTATCAAGTATTATTATTACTTATCAATATATACTAACGCCAGTGTGATTCATTATTCTACCACTCATTTAATAATTAACGTGCTGAGAAGTAAGAATTATTGGTATGTTTATGAGATGGTAAGATATNTTATGAAATATTTATATGATACGCTTTTTCTTTGTTGGTGTAACAGTTTGGAAGGAAAGAATCATCCATTTGAACCTTTTATAATTTCAATTTATTCTACGATCAAAGAAATAAAAAAAATGGGGTTCANCGAAAGAAAATTAACCAATGGAAATAATTTTATAGAAGAAATTTGTATTAAAGAACTAAAAAGTCTTTTTGTTGATTGGGAAAGTGAACAATGGATTGATTTAAGACTAGGATACCTTAACAATTTTCTTAAGAAACAAACATTATCTTACTTTAATAAAAATGAAGTAAATTATTGGTTAGAAGATTGTATTACCGAACCATTTATGAGATATGTTACTTATTTTATTTGTGAGGATTTGGCTGAACATGAATTTTTAGATTAGAGAATGATTATAAACTTTTGTTGACTTTGTTTCTTTCTTTTTAAATATATGGTTACATCAATAAATGTGAATTGTGACTTTATTTTTTAGTCTTTAAGATTTTTCTATTCTTAATTTTTATTCTTTTACTTAAAATTGATTAAATTTCTACTACTATTAAATCAAAGCACGATTGTAAATCAGAATAAGAAGAGATAAACAAAAAAACTCTTATTTTTATGAAATAATCTTTTGAGGATTCTTTTTATTGTAGTATACAATAAAGATTTAATTTTAGTCTATGAACAAAATGTAAAGTTTTCATATTTTCCTCATAATATTGAAGAATTTTTGATAAGTAGTTTTATAAATCTTAGTCTTACAAAAGAAGAGAAAAATAAATAATATGAGATTCTAAAATAAAACAAACCGCAATCATGATACCTTTTCTTTTTTACAAAATTAAAAAAAAGGTATTTATTTAATAGCAAGTATTAAATTTAATTAACAAACTTTATAAATTATGTCTTTGTTAGTGAGATATCAATTATGAGCATTTGAAACTGCTATAGTCTAGCAAACTCAGCATGGGTTCAACTCCTACTGTAGGTATTTTCTATTTATTTTTAAAGGGATATAGATAAAAAATAAAAGGAGCCCATGAAACACTATCATACAAGAAACCATTTAAATAAAGGAAACAAGAAAACATTTAACTCTATTTATTTAAATCATTTAGTGTTTGGGTTATATCCCGAAGGATATAACCCAAACAATGATAATTTTAGAGCTTCGATTCTTAGAATTTGCACATTTAAACCATATCAATATTGTTTGTATCTCTAAAAATATTAAATTTTACACAAACTATGTAAAATTGTTGGATTAGAAAATTTCAGAGAAGTTTGAAATTTTGAAAAACGAATTAATTTAAATTAATACAATAAAAAACAATTGAAAATTTTTATAAAGCATGTACTTTATGAATCGCTATATTGTGACTTATTAATCAGGAGCAGTCAAAATACAATATTTCAACATCGACATGTTAGGTCTGTAATATTAAAAACTTAAAAAATCTTTAGGAGTTTAGAATATTTTATTCGTTTATAAGCATACTAATTTTGAATTTTTTTTTCAAAAAAACAAAACATTCATCATTTAATGTAAATCTTTTCTTAAAATATATATTCTTTATCATTCTGTATATTTTAACTAAATTTAAAAATGAAATTTAAGTATAATTGTCTTGATAGTAAGCAATTACATATCAAAACCGATCGATTCATTTTTCTCTAAATTGTTAAAACGATGGAAAGCTATATTTAAGTTAAAATTGCATAAATTATAAATGATCAAAAGTTTCAATTTACGACAGTAATCAAAAAAAAAATACATCATTTTGGCTATTTATTTAATTCTAAACCCAAAGGTTGTTTGTATTTTTTACTCTATTTTACCAAGAATCTTATAATTTCTCTTATGTCTTATAAATTTGTTCATGCTTCGATTTGGTATATTTGATGTTTTTTCTATTTAATCTGATGTTTAGATTTAAATTTCATTTTTAATTTGCAATATAGTAATATTTGAGGATTTATACTATAATTTTTATTGTGAAAAGATTACACCAGATAGAAGTAAATAAAACACAATGCAATTGTTATGGTAATAACATGTTTGTCTGTAAATATGATTTTGATGTTATGATTATTGGCTATACCTTAAAGCTCTCGCATCTTGTAATCAAAGCCAGCAAGGTAAGGTAGACTTAGGCAATCAAGGGAGCGCATATATTATATTTAGCTTGTAAAAAATTTAGAATACATTGAGCTATACCTAATTATATAGGTTTGATACCTCCTTGTCAAAACCGAAATATTCTCATTAATTTTTTATTTATTTTATCCGATCCACTAAGGCATCTCAGATACTTTCAGTTGCCATCTATGCTGTTTCGCGTATATTAAAA
The DNA here is from genome assembly GCA_004000155.1 of Tubulinosema ratisbonensis. Classification (NCBI taxonomy): domain Eukaryota; kingdom Fungi; phylum Microsporidia; family Tubulinosematidae; genus Tubulinosema; species Tubulinosema ratisbonensis. The sequence goes on along the minus strand of RCSS01000770.1, from coordinate 16,034 downwards.
GTTTATTTTTAGCATTTAGAAGAGTTTCTTTTAAATTAAAGGAGATATTGATATCATTTGTTCCAATTAAGTAAAAGCATATTTTAACATAAGTTAAATAATGAATTAGTATCTTAAATATGGTATAAAAGGTAAGCGATAGATCTTCGTACAAATTTTCTATCTTCATTTTAGTCAACAAAAAAACATCTTTAGCATATCTCAATTGAAGATTGAATTATTATAAGATGAAAATTATCTTATAAAATGATTCTATACTATTTATAAAACACTCATTGCAATTAGTTGTATTTACTTTGATTTTTATATAAAGTTTATAATCTAAAAAATTACATTGTTCTAATTTGTTTTTAAAATGCAATTTAAACCCTTAATTTTATTAAGCTTTGCCACATATTAATGTAATAAAATAACTATTTTTGATTAATTATATAATTCATAACAGTAAAAGTTTTTTCAAATTTATAAATCCTTTAGTCACTTTTTCCTAAATATCACTGAGATAAAATAAAATATTTATTTCTATTCATTAAATCAATTTATATTAAAAAGAAACAAGTTTCATATTTTCAAGCGTGATTAAAATTTTTAGTATTTAAAGTTTTTAAAGCAAAAAACGATAAAATATTTGTGTTACAAATAATTATTTATTTAATTTATTAAATATAAATAATAAAAAATTTTATTCTCATGATAAACAAGATAAGAACGTTCAGGAAAGAAAGAACCTTAAATAAATGTTATTTAAAGAGCTTTTATGTTTCCTCACTGTTGTGGACCAACCTAGGAATTTGAAAGATACTAAAGACAGGTCTGTTTATTCTGAAAGAACGGTTCTTAAAAGGATAAATAAGTGTGTGAACTCTTACTTATGCGAAGGTAATTAAATAAAAGTTATGAGTCAATTTTTACAAATTTTTTAAAAAATAACCTAGGAGCCGTGAGTTATCACTTTCACTACAAGGGATAAATTCTTTAAAAAGGATACATAATCCGTATTGGAAAAAACTTTTTTTTGAGAGTTTACAAGACAATTGTATTTCATTTTAGTTCTTTTAAGATAAAAAATTAATTTTTAATGTATCAAAAAATTGTTCTAATGCATTAAAATTCTTAACTAATCATTAAATAAAATATAAAATTTATCATTGATCAATATAAAAATAACAAAATAGTGCTTAACTGTATGAAGTAGTTCCTGTAGCACAAGTTCCCAATTTTAGATTCATTCATCAGATTGAATGAACCTACGTTTTTTATTAAAAAAGTGTCTTTGTTGCGTAATTATACAAGCTTTCATCTTTTTATTTCATTCCTTGAGGTTAAATTTTAAATTTTTTAATTTAAATATTCTAAATCCTAACCCTCTTCACTACACTCTATAATCCTAATAAACCTTTTTGGTAAATTATAAAATTAAAATATTTGATTTCAAAAACACCCTTTATAATGAAATTCCATTTTACTTTATTATTATTCTTTGCTATCTTCTTAACATGTGATTTTTCAGAAGAACAATTTAATTTTGCATTAAAAAGAATTCAAAATTACATATCCAATGATTTATTAGAAAAAAATGAATTAAAAAAAACATTTAAAGATTTAGAAAACTTAATTAAATCTGTTTTGATACCAATTTATTTTAAAGATCCTATGAAAGAAACTAATAAAATGAAATATGATTTATATTTTAAGAATTTAAAAGAAACAATAACAACACTAGCTAGAATTTTTTTAAATTATAAAAAAAAAGACCAAAATACTCCTTGGTATGAAAAATATAAAAATAATATTCAACTGTTACTAGAGAAGTTTTGGGGCTCAACAAGCAATTTCTGGTGTTATTTTGTTTATGGAGCTATTTTTCTAAGTGGTATTGGTATTTCTTACACTTCCTTTTATTTTTTAAAAAAAAAGTAAAAATAAATAATTGTGGGATTTTATTGTAAAAAATTGCTCAAAATTTAATTTGTTAAAAAAGAAAATTTAAAAAATTAAAAAAGATTTGTTATAAAAGATATTTTTTAAATCATTTATTTTATTTAAAGATATGTATGTCGAAGAAATTTTTTAGGTTTTAACATTCTCTCGATATTTAAGAACTACAAATGAATAAAAAATTAAAAAATACACTAAATGAAGCCAACAGAAAAGTTTCGGATGGATTATAAAGCTTATTTTTTAAACTATTTGTTATAGCTTATAACAAAGCCAAAGGGTTGATTTCCGGCCGTGTTGTTTTTAGAAAATTAAAGCATATAAAAAATAATTTATAAAGACAGATGAAACCACCAATAAATAAAAACAAACAAAAAACCATTTATTTTAAATCCATCTACTTAAACCACCTGGTCTACGAATTATATTATCAGGGACATTACACTAATTGATTCTTTTTGAAACACAAAAAGCATTAAAAGAAATTTTTTACATAAATAATGTTTAAGAAATCTCATTAGAAAGAAAGCTTTCTACAAAAAAAACTATCTCTAACCTAGACTTGAATTTTTATAAAAACAATCATATTCTAATATAATTTTAAATTTAAATGTATCCGTGTTGGTCCAGGGGTTAGGATTTCGGTCTCTCACGCCGAAGGCCCGGGTTCGAATCCCGGACATGGAATTTTTAAAAAAATTGAAATAATTTTTTATTAAATTTTTTTATTAAAATTCAAAGATTGGTATTGGATACTTAATTGCAATTTTCTTAACTTCCTCTTTAATTTCCTTTAATTTATCATTTAATTTTATTTCTTTCAAAAAACAATCTAAAGAATCTTCTTTACATTTCATATCAATTTCTTTGGCAATATTTATTGCCTTACAAAGTATTTCAGTCACTTTTTTTACATCTTCTTTAGAAAAATTACGTGAAGTGATAGAACATGTACCTAATCTTATACCCGAAGGATTTAAACAATTAGGATTGGATGGTACTGAATTCATGTTTATTGTTAAATTAATTGAATCACACACATTTTGTACCTTTAACCCAGAAATGTTTTGATTTTGTAGATCAATCAAAATTGTGTGATTTTCTGTTCCTTTGCTCACCAAACAAAACCCATTTTGCATTAAAATTTCAGCCATTAGCTTAGCATTTTCAATTACATTTTTCGCGTACTCTTTAAATTCTTCAGTTTTTAACATTCCAAGTGTAACAGTCACAGCTGCTATCGTATCATTGTGAGGGCCTCCACTTAAACCAGGAAAGACTGCTTTATTGATCAAATTTTCGATGTCAATTATTTCGTTCTTTACAATTTTCTTCTTTCTGAAGAAAATCAAAGCACCTCTCGGACCGCGCATACTTTTATGGGTTGTTGTCGTTACAACATCGCAATACTCAAAAGGGCTGTTCATTTGCTTACCTGCAATCAGTCCAGAAATATGTGCGATATCAGCCAATAAAAATGCGTCAACCTCATCTGCTGCCTCTCTAAACTTTTTATAATCAAAGTCTCTTGAATAAGCACTGGCACCACAAATTAACATTTTTGGCTTAAATTCCTTCACTGCCTCTTTTACTTCCTCATAATCAATTGTATCTTTGGTAAGTTTGTATGGTTTTGATTCAAAATATAAAGAAGTAGCAGAAACTTTTGATTTCTTGCTTTGATATCCGTGACTTAAATGACCACCTGAAGGTAAATCCATGCCCATAATTTTGTTATTAGGTCCTACAAGTGCAGTGTACACAGCAAAATTGGCAGGACAGCCCGACAAAACCTGAACATTCACTCCCCATTCGTTAGAATCCAAATCAAATGCTTCTAATGCTCTTTTCTGACAAAGTAATTCAATCTTATCAATATTCTCGTTTCCTCCGTAATACCTTTTTCCAGGATATCCTTCACTGTATTTGTTACATAAAACAGATGCCTTGGCTTGTTGTACACTTATAGGTGCTAAGTTCTCACTTGCTATTAAATTAATACACTCTAATTGTCTCTTTTCCTCATCTTTGATAATCTGATACACCTCTAATTNGTCAATTTCTTTTAATTCTTTAAAAAGTAAACTTGTCATTTTTTCTTTTAAATTTTTTTTTAATTTATGGTTCAATTGATAGAAAAAATTTTTTAGAAAAGAACTTCTTAAGAACTTTTTATCACAAAATATCATTGGTTAATTCTTAAAAAGAATTTTATTTTACCCCTGTTATGTCAAAAGAATTCAGCGAAGAAGAAGAATACTTNAATTTAATAAAATTAGTTTTAGAAAAAGGGTTTAGAAAGAATAACAGAACTGGTATTAGTACAATCTCATATTTTGGTGCATCGATGAGATTTTCACTTAAAAATAACAGTTTTCCTCTTTTAACAACTAAGAAAATGGCAGTGCGCAGTATTTTTGAAGAGCTTCTTTTCTTTGTGAAAGGCCAAACCAACAATGAAATCTTGAAAAGCAAGAATGTAAATATTTGGACAGGCAATTCTACCCGAGAATTCTTTGATAAACAAGGAATCACAAGAAAAGAAGGTGATTTAGGACCAATTTACGGATTTCAATGGAGACACTATGGTGCTGAATATACTACTTGTGATGCTGATTATTCCAATCAAGGGATAGATCAATTACAAAATGTAATAAATAAACTTAAAACTAACCCTGACTGTAGAAGAATGATTGTTATTGCTTGGAACCCTGAACAGGTTGCTGAAATGGCACTCCCACCGTGTCACTTACTTTTTCAGTTCAATGTCACAGGGAAATATTTAAATTGTTGTTTGTATCAAAGATCAGGTGATATTGGTTTAGGTGTACCATTTAACATAGCCAGTTATTCTTTATTGGTTTATATGGTTGCATATCTTACAGGTTTAGAGCCAGGAGAGTTTGTTCATTTTTTGGGGGATGCTCATATTTACGAAAATCACGTTGAACAATTAAAGGAGCAAATCAAAAGAGAGCCACTCGGTTTTCCTCAGTTATTTATTGAGCCTGATGAAAAAAGATTGAATATTGAAGATTTTCAAATTAAAGATTTTAAGATTAAGGGTTATAAATCACATGCACCAATTAAAATGGAGATGGCTATTTAATAAAAAAAGATATGTGTTTTTTATTATAAATTGTAAAAATATAAATTAATTTAATATTTTTCTATCATTTTTTTATCTGATATGCTATAATTTAATATTTTTATTTTTAATATTTTTATTTATAATTTATTTTGTAATTTATATTTATATTTATTTTTATTTTTATATTTATATTTATATTTATATTTATATTTATATTTATATTTATATTTATATTTTTTTTATATTTTTATATTTTTGATATTTATTTTTATTTTTATATTTATTTTTATATTTATATTTTTAAATTAATTAAAAAATAGTTCAATACCTTTATTAATCATCTTTAATTACAAGCTCAGGATCATCATTTTTCACAAATATATAAATCAAACAGCCAATCAAAAATAATAAAACTGTAAGACTGGTAAAACATCCATGCAACTGATAATTACCAAAGAAAAAGTATGTAACTAATAAAATTAATACAGGTATAATAAAAATATTAGCTATTGTTATAATTAACTTCATTTCTGATTGTCTTTTTCTTAAAATTAATGAGTTAGTTTTTTCTTTTTGTGACATTAAAGGATTGTTTATTTTTTTTTAAAAAAAAATAAAAATAAATTTAATTAAATTTTTTAGGAATGATTTTGTAAAAATCTAAAGTATCTCCTAAAACATTTTCTCTTTTTCTTTGACTGAAATGGGTTAAAACTACTTGTGAGACGTTTGCTTCTTTTGCTATTTTAAGTGCATCACTTGTTGTGGAATGAAATGTTTTTTCTGCCCTGTCTTTTAAATCATCTGAAAAGGTTGCCTCATGAATCAAAAAATCACAATTTTTTACCATTTCCTTAAAAACAAGGTCATATTTGCAATCACCAGAATAAGAAATACTAAAATCATTGTAATCAATCCTTACACCACAAGAATCTAAACAATGTAAAATNCCACAAACTGTGATTTTATAATGAAAATTTGTAATCGTAAAATAATCAGAATAATTTTTAAAATTCTTTCTTCTTTTCTCNGCTGATTTATCTGTGGAAAAATAAAGAAAATTATCTAAAAATGAAGAAATAAATGGTTTTAAATTACCAGGACCAAATATTTTTAGAGGTATTTTATTCTTCCTTTCTTTTAAAACATGAATTATTCCTAAAANATGGTCTGCGTGAGAATGGCTTAAAAATACAAATTCTAATTCATTTATAATGTCAAATGACCCATAAACCCTNTGTATTTGGTAAAGAGTATCCTCACCACAGTCAAATAAAAATAATAAATCAGATATTTTGACTAAAATTGATGATACATTCCTGTATTTTGAAGGAATAGCACATCCCGTACCTAAAAATAAAACATAAATTTCATCATTTATCACATTTTTTACATCGTCTGGTAAAATAATTTGATTCTTTTTTAAATAATCATATGAATTGGTTGATTTGTTAAATAATAAAATGTCTTGACTTTCTAAGTTAAAAACACCTTTAAAGTTACTCTCATTATTTACTTTCATTGGTAATAAATAATCCTTGCATTGATTATTAAATTCTTTTTGTATTTGGTAAAAAGAATTAAATTCAACAAATGAATTTTCTTTGCAAAAGTAAAATTCTCCTGAAAAATTTTGTTTAAAAAAATTTACAGAATTTTCCTTGTAAAAAAATAAAATTTCTATTTTTTCGTTTTCAAGTTCTTTTTTTAATTCTTCAAAATTCTCTGTACAATAAATTATTGCTACTTTTTTAGGCATTACATCTGGTAGAAACGCCCCTTTTATCAAATTATCCTCAAAAAAGATTTCTTTTTTCTCTGCTAAAAGTGATAGCGTTTTTTTAGGAAAATTCTTTGGTATTTTATCAATAAGCATCTTTCCTCGAATAGTAGGCAGTTCTATAACAAATGAACATTCTTCATTTACCTCTATAACCCTCACTTTTATCAAAGTATCCTCGTATAAAGTGCATAGATCCATTTTTAATTTTCTTTTGTTGGCAAAATTTGCCAAATTTATTGAATCAAACCATTTAGAAGAACAAACTACCTTGATAGAATCATTAAACGTATTTTTACACTCATTTAAAGTCAAATACGTTCCTAAAAGAGCCGGTATTTGATACCTAGTAGAAAGAAAGAATGCAGTCACGGAAGAAAGTTTTGTGTTTGATTCGATAGAATATCTTTGAAATCCTTCAAATAAATTAAACACATATCTGTGCTTATCAAAGAAAAGTAACAGACTTTTACCACTTCTTGTTGAAAGATACTGGATATGAAATTTCATAAAAATATTATTTTTTTATTTAAAATATTTTTTAAATTTTTTTAAATCTGCATAGATTGGAGTGTCTTCTCCACCATAAGCTTTGAGAAGAACCTTGCAAGCAGTTTCTTTGTTAAGTTTCCTTTTAAAATAAATAAAAGCACCTTTGTAACTTTGATTTATCAAAGGATGATTTATAAACTCATTCAAGATTTCTATTGCAGATTCTTTCCTTTTATTTTTTATTAATTTTCTCAAATATAAATATTTATGCCAACTGCTTACTTCGCTGATATTGCTTTTAGTTATTAAAAGAAATTTATTTTTGTTTAGTTCAGCATTGAACAATTTATGATTTATGTAAATTTTCTTTGTTTCTTTTTTTGTTAAAAATTTACTTTTTTTAACAAAATTTGACAGGTCTTTGTTAAAATTTTGCTCAATTTCTGGAATGTTAAAAATCAAAAAAGGGTAATAAGCCATCATTTTAATAATTAAATGATATTTTTCATTATTTTTGGCATATTCTAAGAATCTATTCAAATATTTTTTATCTTTTTTAGCACAGTAAAAAATAAGTTTGTCAATTTGTTCTTGGTAAAATAAATTAAAAATCTCAAAAAATTTGTTAGAATATTTTCCAAGTGAAATCATTGCTTTGTAAAGATTATTTTGTTGTAACAGACTAAATATTTCATCATCTTCTTTAAAATACCTTGCAAATCTAATTACCAATTTACTTATTACTTTTATTTCTAAATTATTCTCACTCTTTAATGAACCAATAATTTTATTTCTGAATTTAAGAATGTTTTTAGGTTTTTTTATGTGTTTTAATAAAAGTGATTTTAACAAAGAATCTTTTTTAAAGAATAATGAAAGAGAAACAGGCAGTTTTATTTGTTTTAATTCTTTTATTGTTAACCAATTTTTTTCTATTTTTTGCATTTAGGAATAAAAAAATATTTTTTTTATTTTTTAAATAAAAAAATAATTTAATTTTAGATTTTTTATTATTAAAAATGATTTATTACAATTATTTATTATTAAAAATGATTTATTCTAAAAAAAAATGAAATATTTTTTATACCCAAACTGAACAAATTCTTTTTTTATAATAAATGAAGTTTTATTCTTTAAAAAAAGTGTTTTTTATTCCTAAATTGTAAAAGTTCTTTTTTTATTTCTAATTAAAAATGACATTATTTAATTAAAAATGTTTCAAATTAAATATAGAATTTTTAAGGAAGTCAAATTAAATTAAATTTCCTTAATTGAAATAATTAATTAATCACCTATTTTTAAAATATTTTAGTTATTAAACAATTCACTTAAAATTTAAAACATAAATAAAAAAAATATATCCTAAACATGAAAACAAAAATATTTTTGGCTACGAATGGACTGTGTGCCACCAAGTTTGTTATTTCTATGCAGAAAAAGAAAATAGAATTTTATGGAATGGTTACACATGAGGATTTAATGGCTAATTATGCTTATNTTNCTTATTTAAAAAAGTATAAGATTGTTGAGTCAGGGGGTGGAGAAAAAAATTTTTGTAATTTAAAATTGATTGAAGAATTGGTGAATGAATTTCAATGTGATTTTGTTTTTTGTGGTTATGGACATTCTTCTGAGAATCCTATGATTTCTAAGATTTTTAATGATAAATTTATGGGACCTAGTTACGTAAGTATGGCATTTTTGACTGATAAGTTAGTTAGTACAGTGATCGCAAACAGTTTAGGAATACCAGTCACAAAATTTTATACAAATTTTGATACAAATTGGATATTAAAAGAATTTGAAAATGTGAAAGATCATTTTTCTAAAAATTCTCTTTTTGATTTACCTAAACTCACAATTTTTGATGATGAACTAAAACTCAAAGAAAATCTTTTAGAATCTTCGTGTTTAAAAATAGAAAAATTTCCTTTGTTTCTTAAAATTACCAATTCTGGAGGAGGTAAAGGAATTTTTTTGATAAATTCAATTGAAGAACTAAGAGAAAAATTAGTGGACAACTATCAAAAACAAAGCTTTATTCATTTTAAAAATGATGAAGTGTTCACTGAAAACACAAGAATATCTAAACAATATTTTCTTACAGAGTCAATTGATGACGCAAGACACATAGAAGTACAAATATTAGCTGATAAATACTTTAATATTTTTGTTTTGGGTGGAAGAGAATGTTCTAACCAAAGAAGAAGACAGAAATTAATTGAAACTAGTTTAGAATTCGATAAAGACTTTACAGAAGAAATTTTTTTAAAAATGTGTGTATGTGCCAAAAAATTGGTTAAATCGGTGGGTTATTATGGATTGGCTACGGTTGAATTTTTATTTTCGAAAAATCAGTTTTACTTTTTAGAAGTAAATTGCAGGATTCAAGTTGAGCATCCAATCACTGAGCTAATCTATGGGTTAAATTTGCCGTATTTGCTTTACCGAGTAGCGAAAAATGAAAAAATATTTTTATCAATCAAAGAGAAATTCAAGTACGTTATGGGAATAAGAATTACAGCCGAAACAAATGATTTTTTACCTTCTACGGGCAAAGTAAATGTGATAAGCAACCCTTTAAAATGCAAAACATATTTTTCTACTTTTAATGGCATAATTGATCAAAATTCGGATTCACATTTCGGTTACATTTTTTCTTTTAGCAATAACAGAGCAAAAATGATAAAAAATCTTTTAAAAGATGTAAATAATCTTAGAATNGAAGGTGTATGCACTCCTTTGTTAAAATTGGCTAGTTTTATAAAAGATCAAAAATACAATAAAAGTGTATTTGAATTAGAAAAATACACTTTTCACCAAAAAGAAGTAAATCTTTACATAATTTTTGCATGTATAATTTATTTCGATAAAAATAAACAAGAAAAAAATATTAGATATCTTTATAACCAAAACATTTTTACCTTTACAATCTACGATTTGACAGACAAATTATTTATCCAAAATAAAAATACATTTCTAATCTTAGAATACTCTTTCAGTTCTAAGAAGCTGATTTTATTTTTCAAAGACAGAAGTGAATTATTAAATTATGAAGTAGAAAACGAGTGCTACAAATTTAGAGGTAAAATATTTTCTACTAAATTTAACATTGTTAAATCACAAATATCAGGTAAAGTGGTAGAAATTTTAGAAAATCAAGTTATAATTGAGTCTATGAAAGTAAGGCATATAATTAAAATTCCTGATAATGTGGTTTTACTTATAAAAAAAGAAGATATGATCAGTGTTGGTGATGATTTTTATAAAACTAATGAAACGTTTCAAAATAAAGAAATTAAATTAAAAAATGAATTACAAATTGATTTGTTAGAAGAAGCAAGTGTGTTTGGCAAAAATATACCCTTTGAATTTATCAACAAACCAATAAAACCAATTGATTTTTATATATCAAACAATACAAACAAGAAACTTGTAAATTATTTACTAAACTTAAAGGAAACAAAAGAAACAACTTTCTGTGTTTTGATGAATTTTATTTTTAGATTTTTGAAAGAGTCTTGCAAAAACAAAGCATTACTTTACGAACTGTTAGAAGAAAGAAAAGAATTTTATGAACAAACAAACAATTTATTTGTAGAATTGCTGAAATGTTTTTTTACAAACAAGAATTTAGAATTTAAATTTGAAGAGAAATATTTTGACGAAAATATATATTACCATGAAAATTGTTCAATTCACAAAATTTTTAATCATTCATCAGAAATCTTATTTTTCTTTGAGAATATTCTTTTAGAAATACAAAACTTTTTAAGAATTTTGGATATAAAAGAGGTAAAGCTTTTAAAAAATGACTTTGTTTACTTTATTAAAATCAACGAATTCTTAGAAACAAAATTAATTCACAAAAATGAAGTGTTAAGTTACAAAGTTAATTTAAAAGAAATGAAAAATAAAACAAATTTTCTAAAAAGTCCCAAATTTATAGATTTGTTACAGTTTTACTCAGCAGAAATAAATGAAGAAATAGAAATTTGTGAATTATTTTTAAAAGAAAGTTTCGAAAAAAAAGAAGAATTGATTTGTCAGAAATTTGTATTGACTTATTCAAATGAATTGAATTATAAATTAACAACTAAAGTTAGTGAAGAAATTTCTATGAAAGGGTACTTAATTCATTTTAAAGAAATGTATTGTGTTTTTATTGTGAACAATAAAGAATACAAAAACGGTTCATTTGGGATCAAAGAAGATATTTTGTTTTATCTTTTGAGTAAATTTGCAAGAAAAAATTTACTTCCTAAAATATTTGTCAGTAATAATAGTGGAGCAAGGATAGGAGTTGTCTCTGATTTANTTAACAAATTAGAACTGAAAAAGAATGATTTATTTATCAAAGAAAATACTTGTGAAAAAGATGAAAGCGTTTGTATAAGAAATGTTGGTATTCAAGTAACAGACAAATATTTAGCATATAACAATAAAATATTAAGTATTTTTGGGAATAAAGATACAGGCCCAGAAAATTTATCATATTGCATACTAACAGCAAAAGAAAGTATAAAATGTTATGATACAACACTTACTTTATCTTACATACAAAATATGTCTGTAGGAATAGGAGCTTATTTATCAAAATTGTCTTACAGAATAATTCAAAAAGAAAATACTTGTATAATTTTGACAGGTTACAAAGCTTTAAACAAGATTCTCAAAAAAGAAGTTTACAAAAATAATTTAGAATTAGGTGGAGATTCAGTTTACAAAAGTAATTTAATGATTGATTCTTTTGTGCAAGATGATTTTGAAGCAATAAAAGAAATATTTTTTATGTGCGAAATATTTTATAAATCAAGAAAAAGAAGAAATTTTTATAAAGAAATTAAAGAGAATACCAAAACACTTCAGCTAGAAAAATATTTTTGCAAAGATTTTAATGAAAATCATACTGAATTGGAAATAATTGAATTGTTACTTGACAGTTTTCAAGAATATAACAGTAATTATGGTAAAGGAGTGAGGGTTGTCAGAGGATTTTACAAAGATAGGTCAATAGGAGTAATCTCAGCAATAGAAACTAATTTAACAAAAGAGATTTGTGAGAAAATAAGTGATACAATAGAAAAATTCAACAAAGAAGGGTTAGACATGTTAATCATAGCTAACTGGGCAGGGTTTACTAGCACAAAAGAAGAATTACAAGGAAACATAATTAGCTTTGGTGCTAAAATAATTAATCNGTTAGTAAAATTNAATCAAAGAATTTTGGTTTATTTGCCGCCGTTTTCTTTGCTAAAAGGAGGCAGTTATGTTTGTTTCGACAAAAGAATAAACAAAAGATTAAAAATGTTTGTTCACCCAACATCCAAAATAACAATCTTAGATGCTGAAGGAGTATCAGAGGTAAAATTAAAGAATATCAACCAAAAAGAAATAATTTTCTGCGAGAAGCACGAATGTGTTTATAGGATGGTAAGAAATAAAATAGTTGATGATGTTTTGCTTGTTGATGAATTACAAAGTGTTTTNGAAAGAATGTTATTTTGTAAAGATTGGTAAAAATAAATCAAAAATTTAAAAAAATATTTTTTCTATTGATCGAAGATTGTTTTTAATATAAAACTCTTAAAAAAATAAAAGTTCCTAAAAGTATATATTGTTTTTGCTATTTGTATTATTTAATATAGCAATTATCAAAATTAATTTAATTTTTTTATTGACGTGACAAATTTGATTTTGTAAATGTAAACTTAACGGTCCAATATGTTTGTTTCAAAAAAATTTTATTTAAAAATTAAAGTAAATTTTAAACGTTAATATTTTTAGAGTTGAAAATTTTTAAAAAAATGTGCTTTAAAACAAAAAATAAACTTTAATTTTTTTCAAATTAACTAACCAAACTTTGTAAAATCTATAAAAAAACAATATTTAAAATTTCTAATAAGTTCTAAAAAAAGTTTTTTTTTTTGCGGAAGAGAAGAAATTAATAAATTTTGATTAATTTGATTTTTTTGGACAAATTAAAAAATTTTTAATTCAAAATTAACAAAATAGAAATTAAAAAAATTAGCAATTTAATAAAATTTCTGATTTTTCTTTATTTTAAAAAGAATAGAAAAATACCATAAATATTCTAATTAATCAGGAAAGCGTGAATCATGAGAAAAAATTTTTTTCGAAGTCTGGGAATTAAAAATTGGAACTAATTATGATTTTTTATTAAAAACACTAATTTTACCTTTTTTTATAAAGTAATTTAATTTATAGCCAGTGTGATTTAAGAGATAATGAGAAATAAAAAAGGTTAAAAATTTGAAGAAATGTTGGATTTAGGAATACAAAATTAAAAATTAGGGTTTTAAAGAAATTACTTAAAAAACAACAAAAAAAAATTTTCAGTAATATTTTTAAAGACAGAAAAATAATAGAATTATGCAAGAGATTTTAAGTTTTTCATATTAATATCTTTATAATATTCAAAAAATTAAGTTTATAAACAAAAGATTTTACAGAAAGAAAATAACATTTTGAATAATAATTGTTTACCAATGAAAGACAATATTCGAAAAATTTTATTAAATTTACACTATGAATCAATTTTTATATACCATTAAGAGGACTTTTCTTAACCTACGAAAAAAAGTTTAAGAAATCATTAAAGGGGGAAAAACTTAAGAAAAAAGAGTGTCTTTTGAGATAGAAATATAATGATTTTAAGCAAACAAAAAATCTATACCGTTAAGAAAAAAGAAAGCACATTGGTTTTACATTTGAACTAATTATTAATAAATATGATATTTATAATTCTTCTAACTAATTTCATATTTAAATTCTTTTGACTTATTTTTATTGTCGTTTTTCCTGTAATTTTGCCAAATATAATTTTTGGATTGCTTCAACTTTTTTAATGTATTAATTATCAAAATAAATACGAACTCTTAAAAAGCGAAAACTTTCGATTCTCTTGGTAATTTGGATTTAAATAAACGTAATCATTTTTTATAAAAAATAGAATGCATATCTAATACAAAGAGATAAGGCATCAAGCAAAATATAACATTAAAATTATCAAAATTAAATAAATAAAATATTATAATAATAGATACAAATTAGTACATCGTAATTTAAGAATGTAGAACGCTTGATTTATTTCTTATTATTTATTTTAAGTCTTAAAACCAGTAAGGGTTAGGGTCAAATTTAAATTCAGAAATTTAAAAAAACAAATTATATATATTTAAGATGTTATTTAATCAATTTCTAGGATATTAAGACACATGGTAAATTGGTGCAAGAATGTATTAATAGTTCATTTTGTAGATTAATATAAATTAATATCTTAACTAGAGTCCTGCTTATAAATTTAACCTAAACTTAATCATTTCTATAACTTTTCTTATCATTGAATAAATATTTAAACAAAGACATTTTTAAAAGATTTTCTTTCTTTGAAGTCCTTATTTTCTTTTATCAGTTCTATGAGTCAAGAACATATAAAATTTATATAGCATATTTAACAAACAAAATTATTTTTAATACTTGTTTTCTTGCTACTTTTCTAAACTTAGGTTTAAATTTAATTTGATTAATTTTTGTTAAATAACATTTGTCGCTTTTAATTAAATTTTAGAAATATAAATTTGGAGATCAAAAATATTTTACCTGATAGTGTTTTACGTTTTAAGATATTCTACTAACAATAGAATTCTAATAACAAACTTTATAAAAAATTAAAAATCTGGAACAATTCGTAAATAAATAATCTTTTTTTTCGTTGCTATATATATAAAAATATCTTATATCGAAGTTTTGTGATAAAACATTAAATTTATAGCAATCAAATATTTTAATCCTAGCCTCTTAAAATTTTAATAGATTAGTCTAAGACTACAAAAAAAGGATTTATTACACAAAAATTTACCCTTATGTTGTTTTTTGTTCTTTGTAAATTTGTACTATCTACTCATGAAATGTTATCGGATTGGATGCATGTTACTTATTCGGGCACCCAAGAAGAACAAGCCTTAACTATTAAGCGTCTTGAAGCTTATAAACTTTACGTTCAAAGCTTTCTTTTCACCAAAGAATGGGCTAAGATAATTAATGACAAATTCACAGAAATAACAAGCAGCCAAGCTGAACAGATGGATTCTCTAGATTTTAAGACCAATGTTTTGGTTTTGACTGANTCATTAGNTAAAATAATAACAAGAGCAAAGACCGTTGATTCATTATTTAAGTCAAACGATTCTCATGGTATGAAAGAAGCAGCTTTACGACTTAATTCTGATGATTTTGAAAACATAACTTTAACCTTTGACAATGAATTTTTAAAAGAAGTCTTTGTTCCTCTTACTGCGAAGTTTAGTAATCCAAATAATTTTAGCGGCAATCCAGAACAAGAAGTTTCTTTTATGAAGGATCTTTTTATAGATCTTGGGCTTGATAAGATTTCTGTTTTTGTTAAAACATTTATTAAAGAACTCGCTAAAAACGATAGCACATCAAGTGAAGATGTTAATGAAGCGAAAAGTGCACCAATTTTGCCCGCAGAAAATCCTTCTCTTGGTGATTAAATTTCCGGTTAGTTTGTTATTTTTTAATTTCCATCTTTTTGATTTAAAAATTTGCTTAAAAATACCTCGGGTATCTTTAAAATAAAGATTCTTAAACAAAAAAATTAAGTTCTAAAATGGTTAGTTAATTAATTTTTTATTTTTCCAAAAAAATAAATTTAGAAACAACAAAAGAAACCTTATAGAATTTTCTTTT
>RCSS01000753.1:0-10940 GCA_004000155.1 Tubulinosema ratisbonensis | reverse complement strand
TTCTTGCCTGTTTCGTATTTTGACATCAAATAAAGATGTCAAAAAGAACATTAAACAAATAAAAAAATCAAAACTCTTCTAAGAAACTACATTAGAAGAGGAAAGAATAAATAAAAGTTACTTTTAAAATGTTTTAATTTCTTTTATCGGAAAAAGAAAATTGTTTTTTATATAAACATGTTTATGATTAATTTTTAATGTTAATCTTTATAACTATTAATCATTGATGAGTTTACTTTTTTGTTAAACTTACATCTTTTCTTTCATAAGAGTAAATTAATTGAATAATAAACTACTAAAATAGTATATTAAACTATTCTCCTCTAGAGACAACATATTACTTTACATTCTTTTAACCAATAAAATGATATTTTTTTAATAAAACAACATTAAATTTGACAAAAATATAAAAAGCTTTAAATACTTTAAGCTAAGAGCAAAAATGATGGTTTCAATATTAACTAAATTTTAAGTATTTTTTTAAGAATTTTATATAATAACTTTTTATCTTTCATTACAAAAAGGCTATTTAAAAAATTTCTTCATTTTAAAGATCTATAATAAAATAAAAGAATAAATTTAAATCAAATTAAAAATTCCTTCTTTTATATTATTTTACAATTATAAAAAAATCAAATTTAATGTTGCACAAAAATATTAAAAATACAATTTTATAACAGTTTTTAGATAAACAAACTATTTATTATTTTTATTATGTTTGATTTTAATTAGATTATTTTTTTTATTTTATAAAATTGATTCTGATTTAGATTTTTATTTTAGTGATGAAAATTTTTTAAATCACTTAAATATTTTAATTTACCGAAAAGGTTGAATTGTGTTAATTAGATTTTTTGAAAATTTTATTAATAACATAGTTTAAGTAATACGTTCATTCCCCCTTTAATTACTTCCTTATTTTATTTTGAAGATCAAAAAAGCATTTTTTTAAAAAATTTTAATACTTTCCCATGTCATCTACAAACAGCTTAAGGAATGTTGTAATATTATTCATCATATTAACTATAGCTATAGCTTTTTTAGTAATAGGAGTAATGCATATAAAGAAGAGAAACTTAGCCGCTGTTCAAAGTAACCAACCGACAAAACCATTGAAAGGAAACTATTGTTTTATGGCTTCTTCATTGGGCTTATTTACAGATGAAATCAATTGTTTTAAAAGCATAGACTACGTATCAAAAGAAAATATTGTTCGTATACTCAGAGATATTCATAAACCAAATAAATCGTTCTCGGATTTTTATGAAGATTTTGATAAAATTATTTCTGATTTAAAGTCTAGTGAAATAATTTCGGGCCGCCAAAATGATGCGTCAGAATTTTTAGCAGTGCTTTTTGATCGGATTAGCGAAAATTTATTAAAACAAGGAAAATTACAAGATAATGATTGGGTTAGAAAATTTTGTTTCGTCTTACACAATTTAGAAAATAACAAACCAGAACTTTCGCCATATATTTCTGATCAAGGGACTAATGGTATCAGAAAGGAAAATGATCTTTCCGTTATTACAATAGAAACTAATGAACTTTTTCCTTTAAAAGAAGTACACCAAACCCCTGAAATTCTTATTTATATAATTACTTTGGAAACAGAGGATAATGTTATTAAACATATTCAAGATATTTTTGAAATCAGTAATGCTAATCAGTACAAAGCAGTTATAAATATATCGGGAACGCCAAATACTGAAGTGTATACACTAAAAGGGGCAGCTGTTCATATGGGATCAGATGCTAATAGCGGTCATTATAATTATTTTCATAAGAAAAAAGAAGGAAACAGTGTGAAATGGATGCGTTATTCAGATAATAAATTGGTAAAAGAGATTACTAATGTTCCATCGAGTGCACCTTTTCCTTGTATACTCGTATATGAAAAAGAAAAAAATAAATAACTAGTGATTTTATTACTTTTACCATTTAAATTTTTATGTTTTTAATTTTTTGTTAAAGCTAAAAATAATTTTTAAAACAGGCGTTGATTTGTTTAGAAATAACAGTCACCTTTCTTATTTTATTATATGAATTTTACTAAAATAAATTTTCTTTATAAAAAAACAACATTATTTTTATTAAACTAGTAGCTCTAATATGTAAGTAAGGAATTTAACGCTTTTAATTTTTAAATATCCTCTAAAATTAAATTTTTGATATAATTCTCAAAAATAATTCTTGTATCTCTCTCTTTTTTAATAAAATTCTTGAATAAGGCCACGTAGTTTATAGATTGAATAGAAGCCTTAAATCAAAAACCAATAAAATTTTAAAGAATTTCTTTTTAATGAAAATAGACCTAAAATAAAACAAAAATGTTTTATGGTTATTTTTATAAACATATTTCCTAGGCTTATAAAGTGTTATTATATTTTTATGTTTCTAAATTTATGATATTTTTTAACAAGAGACGGATTAAAAAAATTTTAAACAACTTATTTTTTCTTGGTAAAATAAAAAGAATCATATAAAATCCTTTAAATGTACTTTCAAATAGAATCTATTTATAAAAAAATCTTTCTAATCTTTATCTAAAATAACGAGATTATGAAGCTAATAAACGTCAGTTTGTTACAAGAATCTGGCATTTTTGATATATATTTATATTTTTAATCCCATTTTTGCAGAAAATTCTATTTTTAAGAGCTTTTAACTTCTGTACGAATAATTATAAATTCACTCGAATTATGAAAAATAGATTTTAGTAAAAATTTAATTTAAAGCCCCAACTTATATAAAACTTTTCAATTTTTTTTTTAAAATTTCTTCAGCTTAACATTTTTAAAAATAATTTAGTAATCTTTTTTATAATTTACTTCTTGTTAAATTGAACTAATCAGACACATACATTCCATTCTTAAAATATTGTTATAGTATTTTAAGATAATTAGACCTTAAGGTATGTGATGTAATGAAATTGTTTGTATACTGCTATTATGCTTAATAATTTGTTTATTTTGTAATTAATGTCACAAATTTTATAAATGATTTTCTTTATACATTTTATATACTATTTTTATAAAATATACGAAGAGTTCTGACAATAACATTTTGAATTTTTGTGTTTTATTTTATTTTATAGTCTTGAAAAAAAATATTATATTATTAGGTGATGTAAAAAAGAAAAGTAAGGTTATTGTTCTTTTAGTTCACATATGTAAAATTTTNTAATGAATGTGGCCCATAACACTTTTAAATTCATAATTTATCAATATCTTACTTTTAGCAGAATAAACTTAATTTAAAATCATTGATCTTAGAAACTCAAATAAATCTTTTAAACAAACGAAAACATTTCTTCTGCAGAATACAATAAAATAAGACAAATATCGCTTGCGGTGTTTACAATCTCAAAATATTAAATGTTTTCTTAAGATTAACTTTTATTACAAAATTAATTATTTCTTCGGTTAAACTATTTTATTAATCTTTTTTAGCATACATAATTATTTTAAATTATTTTTCTTGGGTACATTCCAGAATAAAAACCTTTAGATCTTCAATCTACCTTCAATATTGTCTTATTTTAGTAATTTTTGTAATATAAGTTAAAAAAGACCTATTTTTTCTTTATATATCACATTGTTAGTCAGAGATCAATGTTCTTTAGTTTGATTTTAAAAAGTCAGATTATTAAAATAAAATTATTTTTTCTAATTTTAAATAGATCTTTTTAAAACATTAACTTCTTCTTACAGATTACCTATACTTGAAGTTACAAAAAAATAAGTATCTAAGTTTGTTGAGCTTGAAGCTGAAATAATGTATCAGAAGACAAATTTTTCTGATTCTGTTTTGAGTGTAAAAGTCTTCTCTGTTAAAATGTAATTTACTATTTGTTTCAGAGGATCGTTAAGTAATGGTTTATCAATCATAGAAGAACTGTTTGTGTCTGTCTAAGTGATATTTGTTATTTCATTCGATTATTCTACCTTTTTTCTCGAAGTTGAAGGTGCTGTTTCATTTATTTGGTAAACTTTTTGTATGCAAAAAGAAAAATCCTTCTTTGTTATTAAATACTTTTTTACTAATGAAGATAGTTCTAAGTTTTCTATGACAATTTCTTACTTAGATTCTTTTTTAAAAAATAGTATTGTTTTTTGAGAAGATTTGTTATTTTAGTAAAATTGTTGCTTTTTCATACTAAAAGTTTTTTTAGTGTTTCAATAAAGTCAATTACAAAATTATATTGTTTTTATTTATTAACAGGTAAATCATCTGCTTAAAATAAATTATCACTTTGGTTTAGGAATTTAAAACTTATATCTTCTATATTTTTTTTTAAAATTTCAGATTAAATTTGATAACGTAATTTAAAGCTTTATCTCTTAGTTCTCTTAGTTCTCTTAGTCAACGTTTAAAAGATCATCAGAACTATCTGACCAACTAGAATCACTTTGATCAGTTGTGTTTGTATCAGATGATAAAGAATCATTCTCATCTTCATTATCGTCGTGATAATTTTTAAAGCCATAAACAATCAATGCGGATAAAGTTACGCCAATTATAAAAATTATTTTTTTGTTTTTAAAAATATTCTCTAACATAATTACTTAATAAAAAAATTTTTTTAGAAATGACTATTTACTTTTTAAAGTTAATTTTTAAGGAGATGTTTTTAATTTTTATGATTAATTTTTATACCAATAATCAGGAACAAAGAATAGAAGTAAATTAACGAAATAAAATTTTAAAAAAAATATAAGATTTTCTGTTTTAAATATATTATTTTGTTTTTGTTTAGACTATTATTAAATGCTAGAAGTGTATTTTTATACTTAACTTAATCAAAATAGTATTTTCCTATTTTACATTCTTTTGCTTATAATCATAAAAAAATATATTTTTCTTCAAACACAAATAAAAATAATTTTGATTTTGTTTAACTAAGGTATTATAAAAATATTCTTATATTATCGAAATAGAGAATAAAATCAACTTTTGCAATATTTTAAGATGAAGAATTATTAATCATGACTATTTATTCAAACGATCTTAATACTTTAAATTTTGAGATATAAAAACTAAAGTAAATCTCAATGAAATTTAAATATTGAAGTATTGTCAAGCTCACGCGGAACTGACTTATGTACTGCATAGTTTAAATATATTAATTTAAAATAAAAATGTTTCTTACTTGTTTTATTCATGTTTTTATGTCTTCCTGAGTCTATCTCGTGGGGGCAATAATTTTTTTATTTAAATAAATAAAATTTAAATTATTTTTTTGTAAGTTATTACAAGTATAAAAGTAAAATTGTATAGTTTGATCTTTTTTTAGATAATAAATTAATTACATTCTTTTTAACTAATTATACATTATTAATAAATCTTTAAGCTTTATAACAAAACAAGTAGATATACCATCTTTTATACATTGTTTATAGAATTCTTTAATTAGATACTGTGGTACATTAGGTAACCACGTTAAAACTAACCAATCAGAAAAAGATCTTCGTATGGATTTCTTACCCTTAGGCAACAAAAAAAACGTTAAAACTAACTAATCAGAAAATAACAAAAAATTATAAAATAAAAATATTTTAACCCCAAAGGGAACCAGATGAGAAAACAAATGAACAAACTAAATAAAAGTCTTTTTAATAATCTTGTTATAGGTGTGAAACACCGCAATACCATCCTTCATTTATATCTTAGAATGCTAGAATATTTGACGAATACTAAGTAATGATGTGTGTTTTATTTAATATTTTTTTCAGCTATAATAGAGGAAAAAGAGAAGTAACGTATACTAGAAATAAAAACTCTGAAATTTTACTTAAAATTATACAAGTCACATATAATTAGGAAAGAATTATTATTAAGCTATGTTTTTAGTTTATAGCAATGCTTATATTTTATTTAGTTTGTTATTTTTGCGCTTTGTTGATTTTAATCTTTCAATATGTCAAGTACATTTACTTTTCATTTTTTTCTTAATATTATCTGAAAAGTGTGAGAAAATGATTCGCCTTGATTTATGAGAATTATTTTTCAGTACAAAAAATTGTAATCATATCTTCGTGATCTCATACCTGAAGTCAGGCTCCTTTTAATCAACAAAACACTATTTTAAGACTTTGTTTCGCCATTAGTTATAAATTTTTTTTATCATATTTGAAAAAGACATAATTATTTATTTGATCTAATCAAATCTTCAAATCAACTAATCATTTTGTCATTCTAATTTAATGTGTGGTGTTTGCAACAGTTTTATGAAAATATTTATAATATGATTTAAATACAAAGTTAATTTTTTTTTAAAATTTATGGTCAAAAACGTAAAACATAATAAAAATATCTATTATGTCAGTAAAAAAATTTTTAACCAAGAAAAATCAAAAACAACTATGAAAATTAATCTTTAAATTGAGTAATATGTAAAAAGATTATTTAATACAAAATTTAAGTGAAATTTACCAAAAATATTTTTAACAAAAAATATGACATATTAATATTTTTTAATTATTACACGATTATTACATTCTTAAAGTTATTCAAATCGCACAAAAATTTTAATGTTATTTATAAAATAAAAAATAATATTCTATTCGGATGTAAATTATTTTACAAAGAACCAATTTTGCTTCCAATAAAAATCTATTTATATCATTTGATTGCGATAAAAAAGTTTAATCTAAAAGAATGTAAAAAACTTCTAGAAATAAGAATGAAAAAGGAAAACGCTAGTACTTTTGTTGAATATTCACCTCTATTGTTCTTGAATAAAAGGAAAAAATAATTTATTAAGTTGAAATCTGTTTTTGATTAAAAAAAAAATAAAACTTTTCAAAAAATTTATTTAAATATTTTAAAAACTTTCTTTTGCTTTTCTTTCTTAACGTTCTAAAACATATCTTTGTGGTAAACAGGTTTTAAATCTCACGATCCTAGAATAAAAGAAAAAAATAAACAAAAAGAGAGTAAACGCCAACACCGCAGCAAGATATAATTTATTATCTTCAATATCGCTATAATTAACAGCATATGTCGATGTCCAATAAATCCATTCTTTAAAGTTCATGTGATTTTGAAAATTTTCTAATAATTCATCTGGGAGATCTATTCTTTCAACAATCAGCTTCGCCAATTTCTGTTTCATAAAATTTACGTAAAGTGAAATCGGTGTAAAAGCACAAATACAATTTAAAAAAGCAACGATAGGGTGGTAATAAGTAATAGAAGTAAAATCTTTTCTTTCATATGCCAAGTAAATTGCATAACCCATCAAAGTGTAAACAGATTGGGAGCTCAATAAGGACACAAAAACTGTCGAGAAAAATGGAATTGCAACCGTAAACCAATTCATTAAAACTGAAAACATAATTGGGATTGGTAGAAAATAAAGCAAGACTTCAATAGCAAGTTTTTTATGAAAGAGAAATAGAGGAATACAAAAAAGAATATAAACGAACAAAGAGGCAACAAAACTTTCTATGTAAGTGGAAATAACGAATTCTGAAAATGTGTAACAGCTATTCTTTACCTCTGTTATTAGTAAATTTTCATCTTTAAATAATGTACTCATGAAATTTTGAAAAATTGATCCAAAAACAATTGAAAAAAGTATCATAAATGATCCTAAAAAACTTCTTATTCTAATTAAAAAATAAAGGTAATTACCATCTTCACTATATTTATAATGTTTCTCTTCATTCGGTATGTATATTGAAAGTGTTTTTATAGCAGTAAAAAAATAGAGCGCATAGATTAAACTAAGAATAAATCCAAAAATAATCTTTCCACTTCCCATATAACTTCTTAAATGTTTCTTAATTAAAGCAAAAATTACACCAAAAGAACATTTAAAATGTGTATCATAAAAACTGTTGGTAGAATTTTTAAGGGTAGATGCATCAGGCCCTAAAAGACTGTTTATCTTTTCAACATTAGTCGTTATTTCTGGAAAACAACTCTTTTTTGATGTAAGTTCAAATAAATATTCTGTAAAAGTTATTCTATCAGGTTTCTTAAATCCTTGTTCTTCAAAATATCTCTCACATTTTGAATATTCCCCATGATAAAGAAACTTTCCAGAAACCATAAACGTGAAATCATCAAAAGCGCTTACAATTATAGCACTTGGTTGGTGGATAGTTACAAACATCATAATTTTTTCTTTATGAGTTAACTCTTTTAAAAAGAAAATAAGATCTAAAGTCAAATGGGAATCGAGCCCTGAGGTCGGCTCATCTAAAAAAATTATTTTTTTGTTGGTCATTAATTCCGAAATACACATTACTCTTTTCTTTTCTCCGCCTGAAAGCTTATAAAGTTGTGTATTCTTCCGCTCAGAAAGACTCAATTTCTCTATTAAATAATTGATCTTCTCTAACGATTTTTCTGTGCTCATGTCTCTATTTTTGCCTTTAGAATGAAATATCAGAAATTCTTTTACCGTATAAAGACCAAAGAAAGAATCTTGCTGATCACAGAATCCTACGTAAGTGTTAAATCCGGGCTCCCTGTTTTTTCCATCGACAAGTATTCTACCACTGGTTTTGAACTCGAAAGGAACGTGTCCCATGAGTGTATTAATTAAAGTACTCTTACCAGATCCGCTAGGTCCCATTATAATGTTCATTCTTCCAGCATGCGCTTCTCCTGATACATTGTTAAGTATTTTTAATGTCTTTTTTTTGTCCACAATTTCAACTGTTAGATTTTCCCAAGAAAGTTTCGCAAATTCTTTCATTAAGGGGTAATAATCTTTTTTTTTAATATAAATCAAAAATATAATATTCCTTATCTTAAATTATAAAATCACTTAATTTCCCTTTAGAGTATAAAAGCACAAAAAAAATTTTAATATTTTAAAAAATTTTTTTTATAAATTATATTAATTCTTCAAAAAAATAAATTTTTAAAATAATAAACATTTTTTAAGTTTCTTTATTCTGTTTTTCGTTAATAATTCTGTTTTTGATGATTTCTAAATTTTCACCCATAATCATTTCCTTCAAAACAGTCACAATAACATTAATATCCTTTGAATCGGTCAATTTACAAAGAAAAGTACTTTTTTTAGACCTGAATGGTTCGCTTTTCTTCAATTTATCAGCTAATATGTCATTATACAAGGCAACTTCTGCCGCACTCTGGCCTACATAGATAAATACACTCTCTTCATTTTCATAGATATGAAACCTTGTAGGTATTTTGTTAATTGGTAATTCTAATTCTATATAAGTGGCATGCATATATGAGTGTTATTTCAAAGCTTAAACTTATTTTTTATTGGTCATTCACCCTTTTTGACAAATTATTTAATTAAGGAGAAATTTGTTCAATTAAAAAAACACATCTTAAATATTTCATTGGCTTATTTCTAAAAATAAGAAAAATTAGGATAATTTATTTAATAACTTTTAATGTTTAAATTTACTTAATTTTTTAATGTTAAAAATTAATTCATTGTAAATTAACCCTATAATTTACATATCACGATTTAAATCAACTTTAATTAAGTTTAGATCATTCTAAAAATTTTTATGTCAATTTTTTTTAGAAATCAATTTTTATGGTTATTTCATATTTGCATATATTCAGATATCTTAAAATTTATTATCTGATTGCCAAGTTCCATTTTTATAAGCTAAATAAAAGAGTTTTTTATAAAATCATTTTTACATTAGTTTTATAATTAGATTTAAAACACAAATATTATTAGTTCATTTATCAGGTGATGTTTTGTTTGCATTTTAGATTTATAGCGTAATTTTGACTTTTCTTTCAATCAGTATTTTGTTCGGTTATAGTTTTCTAAATCATAAATAAATATTAAACTAAATGATAATATTTAAAATTTAAACCTCTAAGGCCGAATGGATTTGGACAGTAAATAGGAAGTGCGAGGCATATTTGAGTGGGTAAAGATGCGCAGTATTTAGAAACTATTTTAAATGTTTGTAATCATGCATAATCATCCGTTTACTTTTGAAAAACCTATATATGTTATATATAGAAGACAAAGTTATAGATTTCCGTATGAATTTTACACGCCTGTGTAACAAAAAAATTAGTTAATTTTGTAAAAATTGACTCTATAACCGTTTATACATTCAAAATTCAATTTGATAAACGTATAACCGAAATAGGAAAGGCTACGTTGTATGTTTTTAGAACTAAATAATAAGAAACGGTTTATAAATCCATAAAATATATTAGACACTCTTTTGAATAAAACTTAATATTAATTTTTTTTAAAAAGCAAAATAAAAATTTGCCGAAATCTGCTTTTTAAATAGATTATTATACATTCAAAATTCAATTGTTTGACGAGAGAAAAGAACTTTACAACTTTTTTGAATTATTATAACATGTTTTATAAATTTTAGGAAGTCTTCCATAATTTAACTAATATAAACTTTTAAAATCTATAAAAGAATAGCAAAAGTCGAATGTGAAAAACATTAATGGGAGTTTTAATCTAAACGGAGTATAGCCACTGAAATAAAAATATCTGATGTATAATAAATAGGCAGATAACATGGTAATTAATATCAACACATCACATAGATAATACTTTTATTCAACTAAAGATTTATTATCAAATTTGAAAATACAATTTGTAAAAATTTATGAACGAAGAACAGCTAAATAATCAATATTTTATTGGAGTAAAATTTAATTGATCTTATTTTAGTTTCAATGCTAACTTTTACGTTTTAAAAAAAATTTAATCTATAAAAATTTTTTATTATTTCATCTTACAAAAATTTTTTCTATAAAGTGCAGAATAAACTTAAAAATAAACTGTTTATGTTGATTATAAATATCAGTTACAAGTATTTTTCTTTTGTTGTATTTAATTATCTAAAAATTTGAATATTTTTGAAATCATC
The DNA here is from genome assembly GCA_004000155.1 of Tubulinosema ratisbonensis. Lineage (NCBI taxonomy): Eukaryota > Fungi > Microsporidia > Tubulinosematidae > Tubulinosema > Tubulinosema ratisbonensis. The sequence continues at coordinate 81 of RCSS01000753.1, read as the reverse complement.
CAATTTACAAAAAATATGATTTTGCACTACTTTAATAATATTTTAAATATCCAACCTGTAACCAAAGCCTGTAAAGTTAAG
>RCSS01000746.1:0-12928 GCA_004000155.1 Tubulinosema ratisbonensis | reverse complement strand
AGAAATAGAACTTTCTTTAATAATAATTTGATTAAAAATATTAAATTAGCTAATATTATAGTTGAATAATTTTTAATAATTTGTTTTTTATTTTAAATATTATGATTATTGAAAAACTAAATAAATCAAGTAAGAAAACTAAAGAAATTTTTTAATATTTAAAGTCTTCATCAACATAAATCACAATAAATAACCAAAAATATTTTCTGTTATTTAAAGTATTAAGACAGAAAATATTTTTGATTATAGACTGTGGTTATAAGTTGATTTTTTTAATAAATTAATCTCAAAAATAGTGTATCCAATTTTGAAAATGTATATGGTTGACTTACACTGATTTATTAAAAATGGAGTTTAGAATATATTTACTTATATACCAGAATAAATGTTTTATATTATTACAAAGAATTATGCTCTTCGCAATATCGAAGGTAAAAAAAGGAGTTTAGAAAAAGAAATTCTGCTTTATCTGTGATCTTAAAATGATCAGAGATAAAAAGATAAATTTATTAATTTTTAAAATGAAAATATAAAAAAATTCAAATTTTTATTATTTATTTCAAGAAGTTCAAAAAAATTAGAGATGATTATTGTTTGTCATTTATAAGTAAACTGAAAACTTTTATCTTAAAGATATAAACTTAACAATATCAATTAATTAATTAAAAAAAACGAAATTTATAAATTTTTTATTGATTCGACAAAAAATGAAAGAAGGCTGGATATATTTAGAAAGTTTTTAAGGTGATTAAATAGATAAAATAGTAATAAATCTCAGACTAAAATCAATCACATTTCAACATTTTTATCCTAAATAACTTAACATGTTAGAATGATAGAAAGAAGGCAAAAACATTAAGCTATTCATTATACCAAATAAGATAAAAAACACTTTTATAATCAATATAAAAGCGAGTTTACAAGAATAACTGATTTTCAAGCATAAAAATTAATATATAAAGAATATTTAATGTTATTTGCCATCAAGAAGATTTTAATTTTTTTTTGTTGCCTAGATATGGGAAATTTATACGAAGGTCTTTTCGCTATACATTCTATAAAAAAATATCAATACCTACTTAACATAAGAAGATTTTAATGATAAGATTGAAAACTAATAGAAAATTCTTTAAATTAAGAAATATTTTAGTTTCATTGTTGTAATGTTTTTAATAAAACTTCTAATAATTAAATTATTGTGTTTGTTTGTAAAATAAAAGCTTCTTTAAGAGATTATTTTACTACACTTTGCTCACTGCTTTTTATTCTTCTAGCTACCAGTTTTTAATGATTTTATAAAACTTCGAAAAAATCATAGTTAGATAACATATTTAGCTAAAAAATTGAAGCTGGAATCTAATTAAGATAATATTTAAGTACTAAAGATAATGTTAATATAAGAAGGAATATATTTTTTTTTATTAAATTGTAAAATATTTTTATTTTAAAATCAAATTTATTCAAACAATAAATTCAAATCATCCCATATTTCCCCAAAATACGGCTCAAAAGTGCTATAATCACACCCACCATGACTTAACACCCTTTCACTCCTAACATAACTAACAGATTCAATCTCTTCNCATTTAAAATTATANTTCTTTTCTAAAACNAATTCTTGAATCACTCGATGGTTACTAAAATAAACTGAGGTATTAACATCAAAAAATAAATTAGAAATTTCGTCATTTTGAAAATTAGAATTGATTTTAAAATTGTTTTCTTCGTATTTTAGCAAAGATTCATTTACCAGAAATGATAATTTATCTTTTAAAAAGAAATGATCGTTGAAAGTGAACTGGTTATTTTTAAATAAAACCTTTTCAGTGTAAATTTCTAAGTTACAGTCCTTGCCTTCGTTTACTATTTGTAATCTTCCCATCAGTTTTTTGTTCAAAGAAATTTTTAATGTTCTGAATTTACTGTTTAAAACTAAAAAGTAAGAATTACCTTTGTAATTAAATTGTAATTTTACACTTTCTTCTTGTCTGTCCATAAACATTCCTTTTCTTTTTAGGTAAGAATTAATTTGTGATTCGTAAAGCAAAGGTGAATCATTTATAAATTTAGCATTTACGTCTGTTTTCTTGTCAAATGAAATTGTTTCTCTAAGCTTTTTTAGCTTAAAATTGTTACACTTAAAATAATTGCTCAGATCATAAAAATACAAATATCCTGGAAAAATACTAACAATCACGGAGTCAGTGGTAGAAAGTGTATGACTAACAATAAACTGTCTTACGTTATCCTTGTAAACCTGTAAAGTACTTCTTCCTACGTTTAGCAAATTAAGAAAATATTTCTTGTTTCTTTCTTCTAAAAATACTTCATCATTACAATCGAACATTCCTAAAATAACTATCTCATTAAAATATCTNATACTTATTTTCTCTTTCATTTTTATGTTTTTGTCCTCCAAGTTGTAAAGTGATTTTTTAGAAAAATGGTTCATGGCTTTTACTTTGAATTTTAAAGGAATTTCTGAGCAAAGTAAATAACTCACCAAAAATAAAATGTTACTTCTATGCTCAACCAAAAACANATCAGCCATTTTGTTAAAATCTTTTGNTTTTCTTCTTTGCGATCGCTCATTTTTGTTTTTTAAGGAAAGTTCTGTTTGGTTTGGCAAATCTTTTGTTTCTTCTTCTTTCATTTCTTCACTTAAAATCACACACTGCTCCGAATCATTTGTTTTGTTGCCATAAATTAAGAATTCAATAAACTCTTCTTCTAAACCAAACAATTCTTCTTTGTCAAAATACATCCCGGAAAGTGAATAAAGCACTTCTGCAAGTGTTTGTCGGGAAAAGTCATTGTTCATCATTTCAATTACAAATTCAAAAAATGAAAAAATAAANGAAAATTCGTGCAAAGAAACAAATTTACCTGCCAAGAGTAGTAAAAACAATTCGTTAAACAAATTAACAGAATCGATTGGGCAAAGCATTTTTAAATTAGTATTTCTTGTTGTGTCAGTGCAAATTAAAATATATTCTTCTGATTCTTTAGGTAAATCTTCAACTTTTTCTGTTAAAAAAATTCTATCATGAAAAATAAAAGATTCAAATTTGTTTTGATAAAAAATTTCTTCTTTTGGGATGTAATTACAAAAGAAGAGAAAATCAAAGAATGAATGATTTAATTGGCTAATTTTTTTATATGAAATATACTTTTCTTCCCAAGTACCTGGTATTTCTTGCAGTAAATTAGAATATTTTTCAATGTTAAACAGATTGTTTTCTTTGTTAAATGAGTAAAATAACTCAACCATAAAATTGTCACAGCTGTCTTCTTCTTTGATTTCTTTTTTAATTTTTTTGCTATTAAATTTACAGCTGTGATACAAAATTTCTTCCACTTTGTTTACTAAAAAATTACAATTTTTACACTCACAAAAGATTTCTTTTTGCATAATCAAATGAGAACTTCTTCTAAAAACTACTCCTATTGTTTTATTACTCAAATATTTTCTGTAATTTAACTGACTCAAATAATCTGGCACTTCATTAAAAAATAAATCATAAGGTAAAGAAGCAATATACCCCGTTTTAGGAAAATCTATTCCCATATTGAATAACTGAGCTAATCTTACACTTTCAGGTGATAAAACACCACTCTCTTTTTTATCAGAGTGTGCCAAATGAGCATTGGCTATTAACCCTATTTGATCTTCTTGCATGTATCGTACAAAGAAATTTATTATGTCAGAGACTGATACTATCTTTCTGTATAAATACATTGTATTGCTATACTCATCAGATAAAAGTGTTTTATTTGGTATTAAACATTCTTCCCAGCTTACAATAAACACGTCTCCGTCCAAATCAGATCCTGAGCACATATTAAAAATGGGTCTCTTTCCTTTTTTAGAAAATACAACAACTTCTTTGTAATGGTACAACTCTTTTCTATTCACTCCTTTCACAACTCTAATGTCACCAGGGTGTAAACAAGGATTTTTTGCGATAAAAGCTTTACTGTTTAAAACTAAATAATTGTCTACCTTCTCTACTGAACCATCTAAAACATCCTCTTCTGCTATTTTTGTCATCACAAATATTTCATTCTCTTCTAAAATGTCATATTCATCAATCACTCCTACAAGTATTCTGCCTTTATTGATAAAAATTCTACATTTATCTTTTAAATCTAATAAAAAATTACCTCCGTCCAATTCTTCATCCTGTTCTGTTAAATTTTCACTCAAATTTCTAATAAATGTGTTTAATGGTTTAGGAGAAAGAACTGTTGGTTTTACTGTTAAATCACTAAATTTCATAAAATCTCTTTTCTTAATCCCCAAACTTTCTAATATCAAAACAACTTGTCTGTTTAAAAAACATGGCCTTCTCTGAGCAAAGGAAATTACTTCTAAAATTCTGTGATTTGACTCAAATTTTTTCATACTTTCTCTCAAAATGATTTCTTTGTTTATGTTTTTCAAAGCTAAGACCCCTTTAAACCCAGCAAACCTCACTTGAAAGGCGGATGGCACAAAATTTAATTTAAGTTTATAAGCTACTTTTTTCGCAAAACTAAAGGAAATCATTCCAATACCATCAGTAAAATTATACTCATTCACAATAAAATCCTTTTCAACCGAAAAATCACATACTTTTAGTGTTGGTACAGTCGTACTCAAAACTTGTCCTAACCTTGCTGCACACTTACCTATATTATGAACCGAGCTAAAATCACCCATCCAATTTCTAATATAATCAGGACCAATCAATGTTGTATTAAAATAAGGTGTCATAAACAAACAAGAATGCTGTCTAAGCTGTGAAGAACTCATTGCCAAAAAGAAAAACTTCTTTTTTCCTAAAAATATTCCATCCAATAAAAATGTTCTAAAATGATCAAAAACTAATGAGGTATCATAATTACTTCTCTTATTTACTTGATTTTTACAATCTTCTTCTCTAAAATTAAATCTTATAAATTTATCCAACATAAATTCTCTCAAAATTCTATTNGAATCACTCCACATAGGAAATTCATAAATAATTCTTAACGGAGTTATGCAACCCACCTTTATTAAATTATAATTCTTTTCGTGTTTTAATCTCAGATTGTGATACTTGTTTATTATTTCTTGTATGTTTACAAACCTTTCATCAATTTCTGAGTTAATTTGTAAAATCATAGGAATAAAATTTGGAGATTTTTTCATTTTGTTCAGATCTGATTCTTTTAGATTGTAATTTAATATTCTGCCTTTCTGAGATAAAAAACATTCCAAATAATAAAATTCCTCGTAGGAAAGGCAGTTCAAAAATTTTTTCACGCATTTTACAGACAAATTTTTATCAACTGATGTATTAGATTTGTTCTGTGTTAAGGTAAATTCGTAAGCATTGAGCAAAAAATTAGGAACGAAAACGAGTGTATGGTTGTAAAAACAAGTTAAAAATTGAATCAAAGTACTTTTATGAATGTTAAACTGAATATCATATCTATTTTCTAAAAAAGGTACTTCGTAAATACTCACTCTTTTCCAAAAATATGTATTTTCTCTTATAAAAACCTTGTCAATCTTTTTNAGCAACATAGTTAAAGTTAATCTCTGATTCACATTTGAGATAAAAGTGTANTTTTCCATTGATTCGTAATTTATTTCTATTTTGTATTGTAATGAAGGAGCATTGTAAATTATTATAATTCCATTTGGTGTAAATTTTAATGTCCCTGATCCTTGTAAGAAATAAAAATCAACGAAATAACCGTATTTAGGAACAGTACCAAATTTTAATTGGTGGATATAAATTTTACTTTTTAATTGGTTTTCTTCTAAATTTGTGATGTAAATTGGNGTCTTAGTCAAAGCATAAATTTTTTCTAAAATTTCTGGTAAATCAATTACATTCTCAACAAACAAAACTGTCTTTTGATCATATTTCTTTATTTTGACTATTTCCTTTAACAAATCAACAAATATTTCCTCAGAAAATGATCCTTCTAATTCTAATATCACAGGACTGTCATAAATAAACGGGCTAAATGAATATTCATTCTCTTTATATTCTTCTTCGTCCGAATCTTCANANTTATTTTCATCATTTTTGATTCTTTTTTCCGAATAAACAGTCCTTGATTCTAATCTTTGAAAATATTTCTTTGTTTGATATTCTGAATTATTTACACGAATAGAGCTAAATTTAAGAAACTTTTCTTCTTTTAAAAACATATTTTTTAAAGTTGTGTTATGATTTTCTAATTTCTCAATCACAAAATAATCCAAAACCTTCTTTTCTGAACAGTTGATGTACAATAAATTTTCTTTTGCAGCTAAAGCCAAGTAATAATTTTTAAGATCTTCAGAAATGAGAATATAAACATTTGATTGGTAAGTTGGGATTGTAAAATCAAAATAAATTACTGAGTCATTCACNTCTTCTAATTCTTCACTTAGTTTAACTTGTGTTTTGATATTTTTTCTTTTTATAATTGATTCTATAATTGAAGCAACTGTTTTGTTTTGTACCACACAATGTGATATTTCTGTTTCTTCGAGTAAATTAATTAATTTGTAAACCTTATTAGANGTAATTTTTAGCTCTGGCGAATACTCAAAACCTCTTTTAAAAGTTGTTTCAATGTAGATTTTGAAGTAAAGAAACTCAAATACCTCATTTTCAAACAAAAAATCTAAGTATTCCAGCAAGGCAGGAGAGCTAATCTCATTTTTCTCCAAAAAATCTTTCCAAATTTCTTTCGCAAATTTCTCCGTACTTTTAAAACGAACAAATAAAGCATTTACGTATAATTTGTTATAAAAATTCTCTTTAAACAAACAAACAGGCAAATTTTCTGCAATAATTTTGTTTTTTAAAGAAAGATACTCAGTCAAAATAAATGGTTTATCAGAAAAAGTAACCAATACATTTTCATTATTTAATAGTTTAATTGTATTTTCATTAAAATTGGAAAGATGTTGTGCGTAAAAGAAAATTAAAATTGAATCTTTGTATTCCAAATCTGGATTGTAAAATTCTATTTTTATTGGTAAGTTAAAGATTTCTTTTGGGATAAAAGTGTGTTTATCTTTAAATAAAATTATTTTCTTATCTTTGTGTAAGTGTTGTAACTCTTTAATGAAGTCAATTCTGCTTAGTATGTTTGGCTCGTAAATCAAAAAATTCTTTTGTTCTTTTAACATAATAAGGGCTTTTTTTATATATTTTTATAAAAAATAATATATTTAAATTTAAATAATATATTTATTAAATTAATAAAAATAGTTAAGAGTTTTGTATGATCAAATAAACTTCCAAAAATATTACGAAAAATAAAAAAGGTAAAGAAAATACAAAAAATATTATGGCTTACAACAATCTTATAAATAAAATCATTATAAAATCTTTATTTATTAAATTATTGAAAATAACTCCTCGGACATGACAATTATATTAGAAATATTTCTAATTTTAAAATACAAAATATTTGTATTGATTTAAAAACATAGCTTTTTATAATAATAATTTGTTTTTAATTTTTAATAATATTTATAATAATTAACTAAGTTTATCAGAAATACCTAGGTTTTTACCAAAAATAAAAAAAAATAGGCTATAAATTAAAAACAACATAATCATTTAAAGTATGTTATCTAATTATAGTAAAAGCTTCAATACATTTTTAATTACTTTGTGTATAATCAACACTTACTTATTGATAAACTCAAAAAAATATATAAGTGTTTTGATCACATGGGGCAGTTTTGCTAATTAAATGATTAAAAAAATGATTTTATAGTTCTAGGTTTAAAGGTTGACTTGAATGAACATATATTCACGTCTGTTTCTGAAGAGGTCAGCAACACTTTCTCTGCTGCTGAGGAAATGTCAATCAGACATCTTATCCTCTTACTTCCTCTATTACGTAAATAAACATTTTTATCATCATTTTTATTTATCTCTCTTCTCATCTTTTTCTTCTGGATTAAAATTGATTATTGTTAAATTTACAAATAAAAATTTATAATTAATATTTTTTATAACCACTATAATATACTAATGTTTATAAAATAAATTATTTTTATAAAAAAATGTCTTTTTAGCTGTATTATAAATTATTGTATTTTAGTAATATTCATAAAATACAATAATATTTATAAAATTTCAATATTAAATACAAATTAAAAAAATAATAGTAAATTTTTTTAATTTCTAAATAAATAACAATAAAAAAGAAAACGGTTTTTATTACAAAATACTAATAAAAATAGAAAGCAAATTTTTAAATTGAAAATATTTTTATAAAATTTTAAAGTAAGGTGCTAAAAAAATCAAAAACAAAATTTAAATAATTTATAAATTCAATCATTAACCATTATTAAATTTTGATAATCAAAAAATTTTACTTTTTTAAGATTTCTCTTTTTTACTGTTAATTAACCAATCAAATTACTTTTAACAACATAATTTATTTTAATTTTTTATAATCGAATACATAAATTTTCTCACCAATAAAAAGTTTCTTTACCTTAAAAAACAATTTAATCAGAAAAAAAAAGATAAAATTTTTTTAAAATTTACCCTTAATGACCATTGCTAGTTGGGAACAAAGGTTTTTTTACATTGAAGATTTGTCAAATTACACTTTTCCAAACACCATTGATAATTTATATGTCTTTGATATTGATGAAACTCTCTATCCTTCCGATGATAAAATTAAATTAATGAGATTAGAAGAGCTTAACATTTTTAGTGACGCACTTAAGATACCTAAAGAAGGTAGAAGAGAGATTTTTAAGGGGTATGATAAGAAATATGGATCAGTGATAGGAGGATTAGTGAATGAAAATGACCTTTCACCTGAAAATTATGAATATTTGAAAGAAAAAACAGCTTCTATAAAAATGAATTTGTCTGAGGACGAAGAGCTTAAAAATCTTATCACACAACTAAAAGGAACTAAAATATGCCTTACAAACGCAGAAAAGATCTATGCACACAATGTATTGCTTAAATTAGGGTTGCTTTCTTCCTTTGACTTGGTGATTTGTAGTAATTATTACCGTAAAAATACACTATGCAAGCCTTTTAAAGAGGTTTATACTTTGGTAGAACAATCCTTTAAAGCTAAAAATATTCATTTTTTTGATGATAAAAAGTGTAACCTTAAAATACCACGTAAATTAGGTTGGAATGTTTATTATGTTACACCTAAAAGACACATAAAATATCATCTTAAAAATATAAATAAAATTCAGTAAGAAATGTTTTTTATTTAAAAAAATAATAAATTTTTTTTATAAAATTATTAGTTAAAAAATTTATTACTTCATTGATTTATTATTTTTTTTTAGTTTTAATTTTTTTATAATTTATTTTTTTTATTTTTTAATTTAATTTATTTTTTTTAATTTATTTATTTTATTTTATTTTAATTTATTTTTTTTTTAATTAAAAATTTATTTTTTTTATTTATTTTTTAATTTTAATTTATTTTTTTTATTTATTTTTTAATTTTAATTTAATTTAATTTGTTTTTTTTTAATTAAAAATTTATTTTTTTTATTTATTTATTTATTTTTAATTTTAATTTTATTTTTATAATTTATTTTTATAATTTTTATTTAATTTAAATAGTATTTTTGTTGTAAAAGAGTATGAGTTATACAATGATTGTTTTATAGGTTTTAATTTTGTTTAATATCTGATAACTTAGTAAAAAATATTACCGCCGCGAAATAAACTCAAGAGACAAAAATATGGATAAAACGAATAAAACCCACATTCTTTTTAAAGAATATATTTAAACTATGCAGTATACTTGCCAGTCCCACTTGAGTTAACATAATTTAAATTTAAAGTATAAAATAAAGATTTACATTTTATAACACATTAGTTTATTTTAATGCTTTGGATTTTAAATAAAAGTGCTTTTAGCTTTTGATTTTAATTATTGTCTAAATTATATTATTTTTAAAGATTAATTGTATTTTCTTTATTTATAAAACTTACATTTAAAACAGATTTTTTACCTTTTCTTTCAAAAATAAATTAATTTTACTTTTTTTTTCATCAAAGAAATATTCAAAGAATAACAATTGAGAAGGTTTTGATATTATAGTTAATGTCTACAATATAGTTTTTTTATTAAAAGTAAAAAATTTAATTTACTATTTTTAAGAACTTTTGGTTTTGATTGTGTATGACAAATTAAACAAACTATTTTTCTTTGATTTAAAATTTATTAGAGTCATCATTATTTACTTCTAAGTTTTAGATTGGTTTTGCAAACTAAATAGACTAAGAGGTTGATACATCTATGATTTATAAATCGATTTAATTAGGTTGTGTTTGAGATTTTACTACTGAAAAAAAACTTAGAAAGCTAGTTAATTTATATATTACAAAATTATACAATTAATTTGTATTTTAATTTAGAAAATAAATAAAAGAACAGAATTTTTTATTTTTGTATATTTTTAGTTTTACAAAAAACATCAAATTCTATTTTATTTTTGTTATTGGAGGTTTTTCATATCAATTTCGTCAAAAAAATATTTATTAATAAATTTAATATTTTCGATTCAATTTATCCATAAAAATAAATTTTATTAAATTGTATATTACTTTCTATTACGAATTCGTCTTCTTTTAAATCAATTTCGTCAAAAAAAATAAANAATTAATTTTTTAATNTTATTTATTNAAATATTTCTTCTTTTGCTATTNNTTTTCGAATATTTCTTATCATTCTTCTNCAGTATCCCAAAAAATCTGTAATATTAAATANNCNNANTGCANTATTNATNTGANATATTAAATCTTCTTNAGTTTNCGGATTANTTGANTTGATAATTTCCTTCNATTTCNAAAAAGAATTCTCTATTGGATTNATAAAAGGAGANTATGNAGGCAAGAATAAAATTTTAAAATTNTTGTTTGTAATTAAGTTTTCTANCTCAANNNANTNNTNAAAAACNTANATTNNCCATNACAAAAANTCNCTTTANAATNNTATTTTCTCTTAAATNTAANATNAACNTTTCTAAATAAATNAAAAAACTCTCNTTATTATAAGGTGAATNATTAATTTGGTAAAAATAAAAACCTGAAATAGACATNGTTGCNCANACTGAGAGATTTNTNGATTTNAAAAGTGATANNGGNTTTATTGNGCTTGTTNCTNNTTTNGATCTGCCATAAGATCNTCNTAAANTNAAAGCAAAGCCCACTTCATCTAAAAAGAAAAACTCTTCATCAGCATATTCTCCTTAAAGCTCTATAAAGTTTAGAGCATAATTGTATCTTTTATCNATAGTTTGTGGCGTGTTTCTTGCTATAGGAGATAATACTANTTTTTTAAAGGTAAAATTAATTCCTTTACAGGCTCTGTGAACAGAAGAAATAGCCAAAGTTACTCCTTTTTTCTCAAAAATTTCTTGTTTTATTTCCTTGAGACTTTTACTACAGTTTTCTTGTAGGATCAATTTGGTTTCTTCAAGGATTTNAGGCGTCAATTTAACAATTCTAGCTCCACCTCTGATGGACTTTATTTTATTGCCAGTATCATTAAATTTCTTAATTATGCTATTAATTGTGGTTCTTGGAATCTCAGGAACAAGTATTATTATTTCAGAGATCGTTTTTCCTTCTTCATACCACCTAATTATCATCTCTCTTTTTTCGTTGCTGATTTTTCTGTAAGTCATATTTAAAAAATTAATTNTTTATTTTTATTTGACGAAATAGNTTTGAAAGAANACGAANTTGAAATGAAAAGTAATATAAANTNNAATAAAATNTATTTTTATGACGAAATTGAATTGAAAATATTAAATTAAAAAAAAATTTACCTTTTTGATGAAATTGATATGAAAAATGACGAAATAGACATGAAAACCCTACATCTTCAGTTATTTTTATTCTCCTAAAAATTTCTTTGCAATCAGTAACCCCTTTAGAAGCGAATTTTAATAATACTACCTTGTCCAAGCCTCTTATTAAATTGTATTCTTCCATGTTGCTTTATTCTCTATTTATTAGGTTTTGACTGACAGTAATTCTTTTTGCTATCCCTTGCATCACGCCCATATATTCATCGATCGTAGTAAAATCCTTTTGAAAGACCTTGTAAAGTCTCTGATTTAATTGAAATCCCATTTCTTTAGGATATTTAAGTTTTAAAAGCGAATCTAGAATACTTTCCTAATCTTCTNTTTTTACTATTAGTGTTTAAAGGTCATCTTGAATGACATTTTCTAAAACCGCTAGTGACGTTTTATAGTCACAGTTAGCTAGCTTAGATGTTTCTCCAAAGCTATCTATCCATGTGAATAAATCGTTATCTAGTAAATTAAGATAGAACAAATCTCATTGTAGTGTGATTGAAGTATTCGGTATCGTATAGTTTATAGTACACTTTTTCGCAACCTCGTTTGTAGTGGCCGGTGAGGAATGGGAGATAGAATCGAATTCTGCAAGTGTATCTCTTATTGTCTGGACTTTGTTCATTTATATCAACTTGTCCTGTCCAAAGGACTTACATTTTATAAAATTTAAGAATATTGATTTGTAGATTTTATTCATAGTTTTTTTTTAATAAACCGGGGAATAAAATAGTTTTTCTTATGTTTATATACTTTTGACACTAATTATACAACTTTCACATTTGAAGTTAATTTTATTGTATTTTCATATAAATGTCATTATAAACCAAATTGATTTGATTTGACGTATTACAGTTTTATTTAAACTTTTATCATGTTTTATTTACAAAACATGATATCAGAACAAAATATACACATATCATTAATATTTATTACATCTTTAATAGTAAGATCATACAATCTATCAAAAGAATATTATGTTAAATGGGATGAAAAACATTTTCTTAACTTTGCTAGAATGTACCTGTTAAAAAAATTTCATTTTGATGTTCATCCTCCATTAGGAAAACTAATCTTAGCATTCTT